>JANHGB010031835.1:0-26123 GCA_026283785.1 Coracopsis vasa | reverse complement strand
CTTCATCCTGAAGACCCCTGCCCACAATTATCAGAGGACAGTGCGCAAGCGTCAAATGGGAGGAGACTTCCTGCGATTTTGTGTAGCCTCATTGACTAGATGTCCCTTAGGGGTCACTCATAGGCAGTTCACCTTCAAATACTAATTAGCCTATTTCTGAAGTACCTTGCACAGAGAAAAATAATTATTGCAGGGTGGTGATACTGTCAGTTTTGCTGTACCTCTTCGGCTTTTTAAAATCGCTGTAGCGTTTAATGGCTGAGACATTTGACTCTTCTAACCACTTTTTGTTGAATTAAGAGACATGGATTTGCTGGTGACCTTTCAGGAAACTGAAAAGTAATTGAGTAGCTGAACAGGCTGAAGGGCATGAAATAAAGCCACGTGAAGTGTGACACATAATACTGTTATGTATTAAATAAGTGTTAATATTCACTGGCTTGTAAGTTTGCAGCAGTAGGTACTCTAACCCTATGTTTTAAAACTCTGTGTTTCAGGTTCAGCTATTCTGGCTCTCCTGTTAGCTGGCTACCTAGCACAGCAGTACTTACCAATGCCTGCACCAAAAGTAATCGGGATTGATCTTGGCACAACTTACTGCTCTGTTGGTGTCTTTCTTCCTGGAACGGGGCTGGTGAAGGTTATTGCAGATGAAAATGGGCACAACAGCATTCCAAGTATAGTCTCTTTCACAGACAAAGGCGTGTATGTAGGATACGATGGCCTAGAACTGGCTGACTCAAACCCTCAGAACACCATATATGATGCAAAAAGATTCATTGGGAAAATCTTCAGTTCGGAAGAACTGAAAAGTGAAAGTAGCAGGTATCCGTTTAAGGTGAGTAGCCTTCTCCTTCAGTTCTCTCCAAGCAGTAAGCTATGGGTTGCTTGAAACATGTAGTAAGTAACTAGCTTGTCTGACCTTGAGTCACTTGGCTAAATCTTATATGTCTGAAGACCATAAGAGGTATCCATAGAGGGGAGGAGGAAACAGTTGTAGAAGCAGCGTACCTCTGCATGAGAGCTGATAGTGATTTTCCAGAGGACCTGTTCCTCTACTGTGATATCTGTTTCTGGGTAACCTTCCAACCTGTTCTCTTAAAGGATAAATTTCAACTTGGAATTCTCACTGTGAAGTTGCTGAAACTTCAGCTCCCCTGATAGTCTAAAATTAAAAAGTCTAATGATTAAAAAGCATTACTTTTATCTTTGAATTGGGTGTTGAAGCTTTCACACAGTTGCTAGGTCTTAACTTTGGTTTTTAATGTGTCTTACCTGGGCACAGAGGGCGTCACTACTTTGGGTATACTTGGATCCCTTAAGTCACATGTTTTGCGTAGTACTCATAGTCAAGGAATAGAAGTGACTCAGGAAGCAGAAAAGCACATTTATATTTTTCCAGGATACACAGACTATATGCAAATAAAACATTTGGTGGGAGCAGGGTGGGAGAGCATAAGAAGGCAGCTTCTTACATGTGGATTGTGTTGCTTTTTCCTCCTAGATTTTCAACAACAAGGGATCAGCTGAATTTTCTTTGACTACTAATGAAACCTCTCGCATCACTCCAGAGTATATTGGCTCTCAGCTGCTGCTGAAATTGAAGAGAATGGCAGAAGACTATATTGGCATGCCTGTTTCGAAGGCAGTCATCTCTGTGCCAGCAGAGTTTGATGAAAGGCAACGGAATTCTACCATTAAGGCAGCTAATATTGCAGGTGATGCATCCTTATTCTAGTGTTTTTCTAGGAAACCGTAAGGTCTATTTCTCCAACAGTAAAGTCTTTGGGGAGGGTATAGACACAGCAAATCAGTGATGGAGGACCTCGGAAGGGATTTTTGGTTTCTGCAGACCATTAACTGTTGCGAGGAACAGCAGTGAACTCCTGGGTACCAGCAAGTGCAGCGAACTTGTGCAGATATAGGTAGGTAGAAGAAGTAAGTTTTACTTCAGGGAAAATAGTGGTTTTGGCAATCTCCAAATAGAGAGTTGGTGCAGAGCACCTGCTGACAGTCATTTAAACAGAAATAGAACATGTCAGTCTCCTTAGCAAGGTTTCTGTGGAAGAAATGTGTTTGGGCAAATCATGGTTCATGACTTCACCCTGATGCTGAAGTAGTACTGCTTTAGGCTTGAGTAAGGAAAAGAGTTTGAGTATTACTGCTTAGAAAACTATTTCTTTTAGATCTGATATTTTACTTAAGGTAAGTTTGGTTAAAAAAAACAACCAACCAACTTATGATAAATGTCATTGTGATGTGAGAACTGCACTTTTCTCAGATGTATACCTGACTCTTGCTTGATATCTTTGCTCTTTGCAGGGCTAAAAATTTTGCGAGTCATCAATGAACCCACAGCTGCAGCTATGGCTTATGGACTCCACAATGCTGATGTGTTTAATGTTCTGGTGGTGGATTTGGGTGGAGGAACTTTGGATGTGTCTCTGTTGAACAAGCAGGGAGGGATGTTCCTCACACGAGCCATGGCAGGTGAGAAAAATTCTTTACTTCCTCAAGGAGTGAGGGGAAAACAAAAGGTGCACCTGAGGTCACATTATAGGGGGTTTTAAAACATACCAGCCTTGTTGCAAAATGTTCTCTGAACGTGTTCTCAGCTGCCTTTCATGCACAATTAGGTTTGTGACTGCAGTGCTAACTGCTTGTGTTGCCTTCAGTTTTGATATGAGCAGCTGCTCAGTCCAGTAAGAGTGAACAGCAAGACGTAATTCAGCAGCTTCATTTAGACAGAGACCCACGAAGTGAATTCATGTTTTTAGTCAAAAAAAAAAAATTGGTGAGAGCTTTGAGAATATTGTTCAACATGGATGAAAATCTGCAGGTAATTTTTTTTAGCTCTATTGAATGGAAAGCAATTGTTTTGAAAGGTTTTGGAAAGACGGTGCAAGAGTATTCTTTCAGTAGGAACTGGTTACGTATATTCTCCTGCTTTAGGCAGGGTATATACATGTACTTCAGTGTCATGTGTTTTTTCATGTGAGTGCATGAAGATGTTGAATAACTTGAAACTGGTAGAACAATAATCCTGATAAAGCCCTACTGTGGAAGTGCTAAGAGAAAAACTCATTCCAGGCAGAGAGGGAAATTATCTGGAAAAACAATTTGCTGTGAGAGATTGCACTTCAGTCACAGGGTTCCAGCTCAAAATTTGCCATTACATGGTTTCTTCTTCAGAAATACTTCTGAGTTCACAACCATGGCTTTTTCCTGTTAGAGCGTAGCAGAGCAGTTCCAATGGAAAACCACTGAGGGAGTAGATTCTATAATTGTTGCTAAATAAAAGTCTGGAAATTACTACCCATCACATGTTCTACAGTGGACAGTTTATGAAATCTATTTTCACAGCTCTGTTTGCTCTTGCACTATGCTTATGGTACCACTGTCATTGTTCTGGCCGTCAAGCACCATCTCCTAGTAAAAGAGAAGATGTGTGCTGCTTTCTGAAGCTTTGAGAGTGATATGTCTGATGCCTTCTATTCTGATGTTTCAGGTAACAACAAACTTGGAGGACAGGATTTTAATCAGAGGTTGATGCTGTATTTATACAATCAGCTCCATCAAAAGTATGGTTCCCTGCCAACAAGAAAAGAAGAAATACATCGCCTCAGACAGGCTGTGGAAGCAGTTAAGTTAAATCTGACTGTTCATGAGACAGCTACGCTAAGGGTGTTGTTGACTATGCCAGAAAGGAAGCCTACAAAAGAACTTCCAGATAGCGAGGTAAAACCAAACAATGTGCTGAAAGACGAGCCTTCACAAAAAACAGGAGACCTGAAAAATCCTGGAGACGCCTCAAAAGTAGAGAACAACTTTGTCAAAGTTGTGTTTGAAACAGAAATCTCTAGGAAGCTGTTTGAGACATTAAATGAGGACCTTTTTGAGAAGATTCTTGTGCCCATTGAACAAGTGTTGAAGGATGGCCACCTCCAGAAAGCAGAAGTGGATGAAATTGTGTTAGTGGGAGGCTCCACCCGGATTCCTCAGATACGCAAAGTTATTCAGGATTTCTTTGGAAAGGAGCCTAACACCTCTGTAGATCCTGACCTAGCAGTTGTAATGGGAGTAGCTATCCAAGCGGGAATTGTTGGTGGGTCCTGGCCTCTTCAAGTCAGTGCTATAGAAATTCCTAATAAGCATTTACGGAAGACTAATTTTAACTGAAAAGAAACTCTTGCCTATTGCATCCCACCTCTCCAAAAGGGTACCCTGATGGTGCATACTTACCTGACTGGTGGTGGAGCCTAATCTTAGCCGTATCGTATTAGTTTTTTATCTGTTGCAGTTAGATGTCCCTGGACACCAAACTGTGTTAAAGCTAGATGTTATTTTAAAGGTACGACTGATTTCTGAAGTTCTAATGTGTTCTGTCTGTCTATAGATTGGATATTGGATGAAATGAAAATGCCAGTGGTGACACACCTATGTTTTATTGCTAAATTTTCTTAGCAAGTCCCATAGAGGTGTATGTTTAAAATATAAAGGGAGTGTGGCCAAGGTGACAGATAATGTGGTTATGGTACTGTAGGTATTCCCAGGTCCAATATATTTACTTTGAAAGAATGTGAAGCAGTGTTCATGCACATAGCACTAGCAGTGTTCAGCTTAAATTTATTTATTAAATTGAGTCATTTGAGCTTTTAAGCACCTTTCTAAAAGGCATGTTGCAGCTTGAATGAAACTTAGGCATTCACTTGATTCTTCTGCTGTTCATAACAGCATAATGGTATTGCTGAGGCTGTATGGCAAATTATCTCATGTTTCAGCCAAACCATATGAAAACCTGTGCCCTTGCTACTGTAGCGTTACTTAGTGTGTCTGCAAGGGCTTACTTTAGATCTGGTTTTGATGGTTTTCATACTGGTTCTGCTTTTGTACCACCGATGTTCTCCACAGAGAACAAGGGCGTATTGTCAGCCACGTATACCTCCCCCTGCCTGATTTGAAAACTGCAGTAATTTTATGTATATTAAAGCCACAGCTGAGTATCTTCCCTTGAATTTGGCCAACACAAATTTCATTGTTGCGCATATACAAGCGCTTGACATCTTTCCCCTGGAGTACCCCAAGCTGTATGGTTCTTGGGGAGCAGGTGTGGGGCAGAAGGGATGGATTGTCTGATGAAGTCTAGTTCCTGTAGTCCTAGTAAATGACAATTCACCCAACTATTTCACACTTTCTATCTTTTATCTCTGGTTTAAATTGTTTTGTAATCCCACTCTATGCTGAACATAGATCAGAGATTGTAGCTGTCCTTTTGGGAAGGAAGCAAGGTATGTAACTTGGGATTTGAGGTAGCACTTTTTAGGACTTCATTTTAAGCAAATTGTTTGCTACCAGCTATCTAGCAGATGCATGAGTAGAAAATAATGATCTGGAAAAAAAAGTGGTGACAGTTCTCTTTGGAGGGTTAAATCAACACTTAAAGGCCAGTTGAATTATTCTATCTGTGTAGAACTTTCTACTGTGAAAACACATCGCTCAGCTTAGAAACCAACCCAGACTTTATCAGGAAAGCTCTAGTAACAGGTGGTTCTAAACATCTTGTATTCTGCAGAATAATTTTGTTTGTATTAAACTTGCCAAGATAAAGTGTGGGGCTTAGATTTATTGTTTAACATATAACTATATTAAAATAGGGTTGTTATTCTCCTGGCAGCAGACCTTATTTATGTCACTGCCATAAATCAAATGTGCCAATTCAGCTGTTTGCATAGGTATTGTCTACACATGTCTTCGAAGTAATCTAATTAAAAACCTCTTAAATTGAATCACAGTTGCACACAACCATTCCATCATCATTGTTTCACGTCACAGAGGATTCCCAAAATGCTGCTAACATCTGTTTCATTTCCCTGAGTTGAAACCACAGTGATTTTTTTTTTTTCCCCTTATTTGAGGATTTTTTTCCTTTGTACCTCTTTCAAAGTGACCCTGTCTACATCTGTATGGAACCTCCAGTATCTAAAACTCCTTCATTGAAAGAAGTGCCTCTTCAGTGAAATCCTGGATGAATGACAATATACAGTATGGTTCTCGTATGCAGTTGCTATTTGAGGCCTTTGCTTTGCAGATACAAATGTGTGTGTTGGATTCAGCACATATTCCAGTGTCTTTGGAGTCCCTGTGGCCTTTTGCCCTGCTGTAAATTCATCTCAAAGTCTACTGGAGTTACAGTAAGCCTTCAGTCCTCATTTTTTTGAATGCACTGTGTAAAATGAGCAGACGTGTAAAAACAGAAGCACATCATAGTGAAATTATGAAAAGCTTTCTGCAATTCAGGGACAAGGTAGGTAGGAGTGGGAGAAACTTTTTAAACTGTTAAACTCTCAGTGCAAATAAATGAAGTGGAGGGTTTTTTCTTTCGCATGCTCCTTCAGTCTGGAGGAGTCAAATCCATTTCAGTGTTAATCTGGGAGTTGGAAGGGAAGGGCGAGTTGTTTACTTGTTAAAAAAATTAAATTCACAAAAGGGTATTTATTCAGATTTCTGTACAGATTTTTTTTTTAATAGAGAAGTTACTGTACATTGGGTATCTCACAATGCATCTTTATTTATTAAATTACTTTCCTGAACCCTGCAATCAAGTTATTTATTTTGTATCTTTTGGGTTTAATACTCTTATTTTGGCACATTGAATTTTAAAGATGACTCCACTCTACTAAGTGGCTGTTTTCAGGTATGCAAGTGTACTGCTTACCTGTCTCTCTTTAAAGAAATCGGTATTTGAAGGCTGAAATCTTTCTACAATCCTTGAAATCTGAGTATGGTTGCCTGTGGTGGTAGGTATGTAACAAATTTATATAGCTAAAGCTTGTTTTGCAAGTTGAAATTATGAAAGTCCAAGATGCCTAACCAATTGTATGTTCCAATGCAGATGATGAAATGCATTTTATAAATAACCTTTTAGAACGTTTTTAATAAAAGCAATTTCTGTCCCTTGGATGTATCTTTGTTTCAGTTTCTCAGGGAAATCTGTAACAGCACTGTTAGAGAATGAGGTCATAATCCCTCAGGTTGTCAAGGTGTTGCTGGAGTGACCGATCTCTGGGACATGGCACACACAGCTGTGAGGAACTGGGGTATGAAGGGAAAAAACCCCTTTCTCCTCAAGCTGCAGTTTGGGGTGGGAAAACAGAACTGAGAAGAAAAGTGCAGGTTAGTACAAGGAAATCAACTATGGCTGGAAAATGCAGAAATGTGTATATTCCAGCAAGGAAAAAAGGGTTTCCCCTTAACTGTCCAGTTTCTCCTGTGATACTACCAGGAACGTGCAGAGCAGGGCCGAGGGAAGGAACACCTGAAAAGATGCTGCCTGTGGGATTTTTGAATGCTGTGGGGAGGAAGTTGAAGCAGAGCATGAGCAGGATCTGCTTCATGCTTCTCCCTGTGAAAAGGAAAAGAGTCAGGGTGTCAGTCTAAGCATCGTTGTTAGAGTCTGCCCTTGACACCCTGGCTGTCCCACCCTGGCTGTCCCTGACCTAAGCAACCTACCTGGAAAAGGAGGCCAACCAGTAGCTCCTCAAAGGGCTGAACAGCTGTGTCCCTTGTGTTATCTCCAGCCACATGAAGCTCTCTTGCCCTGTCAGAAGGCCCTTTGAGGACAGCCCAAGCACCTCCTCAGAGATCTTGGCAGTGACTGGCCCATATGGGACAAAGTCATACGTGGTGGGTGCCTGTGAATAGTCCCACAGGATGAGATTGGAACCTTAACTCTAAATGCAGAAGAATTGCTGTTTGGAGGAGACAGGGCAGGAGGAAAGGTGTACGCTCTGAAGGTACTGATGGCCTCAGGTGAGGGAAAGAAGAAGAAAGCAGAGATGAAAAGCAGAAAGCTGTTCTCTCTCCTGAGAAACATTCTCTCCCACTAGTTTCTCCAGGACTTTTAGAAGGTAACAGTTACTTGAGCAGGGTTGTTCCTAATCTAAAATCATTTTGTTTTGTGTAAGTGATAGTATATTTAGTTGTGTTTTGCAGCCAATAGTACTCTGTGATGATGGTACTGTGTAACACAGGAAGACAGGTTTTCTTTTTTACCTTCAGGAGAGGATAGAGAATCACCTTCACTGTAGTAGAATCACACCTTTGGGGAACTTCTTTCAGAGAGCCCCCATTGCTTCTCACCACCTTTCTAAAACAGCAAGTATGGCTAGCTTGCTATCAGGCAAGAAATTAAGATCCTACTGGATAGTAACCAGTTGTCAAGATTAAAGTACTATAACAGGGCTGTAGCCTGAAACTATATTCATGTACCTTGTGGGTTTTTTGTATTTTTTTTAAAGCAGTTGCTGGGGATCTTTTCTTAGGCTAAGGCTGCAGTGATCGAGGAGGTCATAAATTTGAAGGGTTACAAGGACTGTAATAAAAATGAAAATTAATATTTATGTGGCCTAGAGAAGCACAGGCGTGTTCACCTGCCACTTCCAGTACATGTACATAACCTGTTCTGCTGCTGAATTAGTACTGAGGTTTGCATAAAACCTACCAGCAAGGAGACAGCTGCACCTGACGCAATTTTGCCGTGTTACAATGTGATTTAGATACATAAGATGTGGGTTTCAGTTACATGGAATATTTTTTCAGTTATTCAGAAATCATACGGTCAAAAGGAAAACTAATCTAATGTGGCAAGTTTAGTGCCTCAAGAATTACCCAAGTACGCATGCAAATATGCATGTTCTAACAATCAGCACCATACGCCTATATATCCACAGAATATGCAGTCTTGGGGTCTTAATGAATTTGCAATCATAATTAAGAAGCAAATGGGCATAATGTCAGAGCGACTTAATGAAATACTATTTTTAATTAAAAACAGTGTGTGAACAGCAAGATTTATTTTCCAGTCAGCATTTACTAGTGCAACAGTTACAATATGCCATGAAAATTACTGCTTCATTCTGTTGTTCCAGTGCCAATATGATCAAAATAAGTGATTTATATAGAATCAGAAAAGATTTTAAGAAACCTGATCAATATATACACATTGTAGTTGTAGTAAAGAGCAATGCTGTGAGGAGCTTTTGAGCAAGCTAGTCATTTCAAATGGAATATAAAATGTTCCATATATATGCGGAATGCCAGATATCCCTCCGGTATTTACTGGAGTAAGGAATTCTTCATTGAGTATTAATTCCTTAGTTTTCTTTATCTTCTTATCCCAGCCTCTGCAACCATTTCAGAAAAGGCACCTTTCTGTTGTAACAAATTATGTGGTGTATCATATTCTAGAATCCTCCCAGCGTCCAGAACAAGCACTCTACAATGCAAAACCAGAAACATTACAGGAGAAAAGTCAGCTCTTCAACTCTATTTTCCAGTCCTAATACAGGTACCTCTGGAAAACGGAAAATCTTAGAAGCATTATCATTGCCTTAGGTAATTCATTGGTTTCTAAAGCTAGGAACTACTATATTAAAAACAAACAAGCAACCAAACAAAAACTTTTGAAAGCGGCATTTTTGCTTAGTTGGTAAAAATGCTGCAGTTCATATATACTCTATACAATTAAGTGATCCTAATAGTAGTTTATACCTGTACCTTAGCAGGAAAGATATTAATTTTGTAATTAGAAGGGGGAAACTGAACATAGGCATCGATATTTAGTTAATACTGATGCTCAAGACTTTTGCGGTACCTTGGATTGTACAGATACAAAGATAATAAGGTAAAAAATGTTGGAGCGTAAACTTTAAAAAGTCTGAAAATGGTTACATTTAAAGGAAGCCATTTATTTCTAAAATGGCTTACCAAAACTTACTTACCTCTCCGAATCCATGACTGTGTGTAACCTATGGGCTATAGTTAATATTGTGCAGTTGTGAAACTCTCTTTTGATGGTGGACTGCACCAAGTTGTCCGTTTCCATGTCAACAGAAGCTGTTGCCTCATCTAGGACCAGGATTTTTGTCCTTCGTAGCAGAGCACGGGCCAGGCAGACCAGCTGTCTTTGCCCAACACTGTTGAAAACAACACATGAGAAGATCAGGTTAGGAAGGGGAGAACAATATAAAGCTGATATTCTCTTCTATCTTACTTAACAACGTTTCATACTTCTGACAAGATTAGTGAAATATGTTCACCTTGTTTTGGAAGTTTTCATTTCTTCTTGCTCGGCATACCAATAATAGTTAAGATGTGACTCTTAAACAGCTGTGGTTGAACTTTATAGCATAAACCTAGTCCTACCTTCAATTTCTACGCTCACATTATAATGGGAATAAGCCAGATGGAGGACTAAAACACTTTTTAATAACATTCAGTGCAAAAGTTTGGATACTCCTACGTGTTAGCTGTGGTGGTTGCCTTCTAGAAACTTCCTCCTGAAAATGATCTGTCAAAAAAATCCAAGTTGATATTCAGAAAGCTCCATCTAAGACTTGTCCCTTAGCAGCAAAGCAAAAAGCTTCAGTATTTGTCTCCTTGAGCTTAGAGCCGTTTATTTCAAGTGTCACCCTCCTTGCATAACTATGGGTTAATGTTTTACAAGGAAAAAAAATCAGGTGCTTTGCCTAAGCAAATAAAGCAAAGGCCTGTGCTCTCTGCAGTTTTGTCTTCTTTCCATGTTCAGTGCTTTATTGTTTTCTTTTTCTTTTTAAGTATAAATAAATGAGCACTTTTCTATCCAGCTCTAATTAGAAGGTGCATGAATTGCCACCCTCCCACACCTTCCTTTACACCTATTCATATACTTGAGCTGAAAATAGTCTGCTTGCTTGGCTTCCCATACAGCACAGGCCAGAGGTCTTTATACAGTTGTGAACAGTTGGCCACCTCAAAGATACACATACTACCAGAATAATTCTACTTAGAATGACAGGAGAAGTGTCCTTATACTGATACTTCCTGAAGGAAATTCTCTGGAAGGAACATAGCTTTACAGTACCAGAAAATAACTGCAATAGCACTTTCTTGTGTATGTACCTGAGATTTTCACCACCTTCTGAAATCTCATGAAGGAGTTTCTTTGGGAGTGACTGGACAAAATCCTTTAAGTGACACAGTTCCAGTACCTCCCACAGCTCAAGATCAGAGTGTTTTCCAAGTGGATCCAAATTTGACTGCAGTGTCCCAGAAAACAAGATGGGGTCCTAAATAATAGCAGAACGTAAGTGCACAATTCCAACACAAACTTAAAACAGTCTACCAAAAGTCCTTACATTAACGTAGTGAGCTGGGACAAATAATTCTGGAAAAGCAGACAAGGATTTGAAGGAATACATACATGTTTTTTCTATTCAGCTCATTTTTCAAAAGACCCAAGCTTTTTTTGTTTAAATATTAGCACAGTCTATGCTAAAGACAGACAGCAAATATTACCAGGGTTAAAGCTCCAGAAAAGCTAGGGGGAAAAAAACAGACCTTCCTTTGGAAAAACATCAGATAAATTTCTTGTAAGTGATGTTAACATCACCCATGCACAAAAATGGGTTTATGAATGGCATTCAGGGAACATGCAGAAGGTCTTCAGGTGACCACTAAATTCGTGTTCAAGGTTTTACTTTATCCTAGAGCATTTCAATGTAAGTCAGTCTATCAGCACAAACACAATCCTAATGATATGTGAACTAATCTTGAGTTTCCTGCCCTGTTCTGAAGTAAGCAAGGACGGCTTTACATGACAGACTGTAGCACATTAGCCGAAATACATATTACACAGTTTGTGTATACATGACTTTATTTCCTACAGTCTTCAGACATAATTAGAGTTATTTAAAATGTATTTGCCTTCAGGTGGGACTTGAAAACACCATCTGTAGCATGAGCTTTTCTAGCTAAGCATGTTAAACTAAACCTGGCATTATGAAAACTGTGTGGTCGTTCTGTTTTGAAGCTTCTTCCATATAATTGCCAACATGCAGTTGTGGTGTTTTCCAGGATAGCATTCTGCCAGCAGTACTGAAGATTACTGAATAATCAATAGCTGAGATTCTCAAAAATTCAATTCTAAAATCCAATAGGCCATAACAGAGCCTGGTTTCAAAGATCAATAAATTTCTACTGGAGTTTTATGCCTCTGTCTCTTGGCAGCCTGTCTCCTGGAATTCGCGGTTATAATTTCTTCCCCCAAAATAAAGTGTCCTGTGTTAGTAAAAAAAAAAGTTCCCTCTAAAACACATCTCACCTGTGGAATAATGTTAAGATTTCCACGTAGGTCATGGAGTCCAATAGTTGATATATCAATCCCATCGATAATTATTTTGCCTTCGGATCCCTCTAGAACTCTAAACAAGCAATTTGTGAGTGTTGATTTACCAGCTCCTGTTCTTCCAACAATTCCAACCTGAAACAGAAAGTTTCCTGATAAAGACTATAACTTTCCATGTGACACATTCTATATGAAAAATGATGAGTGAATTCAGTTTCAACTTTCAGTTCAAAACTTCAGTTTCTTTCACCAAAATGCAATCCTATAGGTGGATAAAACTGTTTAAAACTCACTTTTGGAACTTGACTCACAATCAAGAACGCTCCCTCAGAAGCTGTACAGACTTTGCCTGGTTCAGTGGGAATTCTCGCCATTTCCCCTCCCTTTTGTCTAGCACTCAGCTCAAACCGATGATTCTAAACTAGGTCTCGGTTAGTGCTCCTTGAGCCCAAAGCCAAAGTTAATTAGCACTGATTTGGAAGCATATTTCTCTACATAAATATTCAGCACAGTGGACAAGAGATTTAATTTCAAATGTGTATTTTCCTTTAAACTGCTAAATTCATAAAACATTATCCCAGTTTCTTACAAGGAAAAGTATTTCTGCATAGTAGGAGAAAGTAGTTTTCTCATCTGCCTTTTCTTTAATGTCTTATCCACTTAGTATCTTTGCTGTTCAACATCATCTTGCTGTATCTAGTAATAGAGCCTCCCCCTATTAAATCTTTTTGAATTAGAAAGTTGGAAAACAGAATTTTATACCTCTGATATATTTGTTATATACAGTACCTTCTCTTTACTCTGTGTCTGAAAAGAGACATCCTTCAAGGCTAAACCAAGATCCTTCCTGTACTGAGCCTTGTAGTTAACAAACTCTATTATTCCTCTATCAGGCCACCCCACTGGTGGTCTTTTTGATGTTATCCACGGTCCCTGAAATTACAACCATTGGTATTTCAGTATATGATTTTAAAGGTGTTACAAATTAATAAAAACATTAGGAAAATTATACATATCTTTAAAAATCCCAGAAGGTTTAAGATAATCCCAATGCAATATAAGGGAAGGAGAACCTGCTTTCATGAACACTGGGCAGAAACATTCCAGCTGGGTTTTTTAGGGGTTTTGGGTTTGGGTTGTGGGGTTTTTAACATGTATACATTCATTTTAAAAGGTGAACTCAGTTTAAATGAGTAGCTGCTAATAGTTTGGTATTTGTTCCATCAGTTGACAGGAACTGAATTTAATCTGATGCCTAATCTTGCAGATATTTAAAAGCGTATTTTATGAGATATGTTTTGTTTTTAAGAAGTGGAGTAGGAGACAACAGAAAGATGTGAACAAAGACCAGGAAACATACACGAGGGAAGTGTAAAAGAGAATGAAGAAGTAGAAGAGACTCTTGTTTCTGGGACAGACCAAGGCTCTTCTGCCTCCATGCCTGACATGGGCACTAGTTTCAGAAAAGCACAATAACCAAGGCAAATCAGTTTTAAGCAAATGTCTCTTCAGACGAGAGGATAGTAACAGTTAGGGGTCTGAAAGGCCTCTCTTCCCCTCTTAAATAAATGCTTCTCTTGGCTGCACATAGCATAGAAAGTTCACAGGCATTAGTCTTACTACAAAATCTACTGCTAAGAAGAATGTGAAGAATTTTATGATCAAAGTAAGAATAAAACTGCTATGACTATAAATGTAATGAAGAAGCTACATATTATTCTCAGAGTAAGACAATAAGAGGAAGTATTTAAGAACAAATTATAACCTATTACCACTCACCAATACTAAAATCAATCTAGATAATTTTCTAAGCACATAAATTAAATATTGAGGGGGAATCCTCTCCATTTCAAGAAGAATGCTTACCTCTTTATCCATTTTTGCATATTCACAAATTCTTTCAATTGAAACTGCGTTGGTCTCGATTTCACATGCTTTACGCACCCAAAAATTTAGACTCTGAATTATCTGAGGAAATAGTTGCATCATAGAACATAAACATTTGACTCTACTAGAATACAGCATATTAATTTCAAAACTTACCCTGAATTTAATCATCTCATAAGCTGGATGCCTAATCACAGAAGCCAAAAAGTATACAGAAAATGATGGCACACCAAGTGAACTGTCAGAAAATTACTGATCTCAGCATTCCTCTGAGCACTTCTTGTCTGCTTTCAGCCTGCCCAATGGCTATTGTAATTTTCACTAACATAACAGCTCCAGAAATCTGAAACTATTTCAGGATCAACAGAAAGTGCACAGTAATTGTATGACATTGAAAGGATAAACATATATGGCTAATACTGCAGGTACATTAATGCACTATTCCCCAAGTAAAGTAAGCTAGCAATACAGAACAAGGAATTTGTAATGGAGATATGTATTTGATCTATCATGTCTGCCAAATTTGTCATCTTCAAGCACTGGAAATGCTTCTGCAGACAGAGCCAATTCTGTGGTTATATATTTCCATTCCTACAGGAAAACAGTGAGCCAAATGAATTCTTAGAGTCAACTGTTTTGAAACGCTATATATAACTAAAGAATAGTGTCAATTTGACATCAGACAAAGGTAAAATACTGTGCAGTACCTGTGACTACCATCACCACAAAAATGGTGATACGAAGGAGATTGTTCTTTCTCTGAATAATAGAAAAACGGAACTCTTGCAGTTGATGGTGATGTAGATATGTCATGACAGGTAATTGTCTATATTTTTGTGTGTGTGTGTGTGTGTGTGTTCATGAGTAACTGTCAGCTGTGTTTCTGAAGCACTTACTTACTACAGTGAGAATCTGGATACTGCTACACCTCTAAGCATCATAATAATAAAGAAATTTGGATGTTTATTTTGTGTATACTTAATACTGAAGATTTATTTTAACTAGCGACTTATCAGTACAGTTTACCTTACTTCAAGACACATTTCAGTTGTGGCTCTCATGTATTACTTTTACAAGGAAAATGCCAAAGTAAATGATTTTATTAAACCTTTAATGAAGCAATCCTGCATAACATTGAACAAGTGAACAAGAACAGGGAATCAAATATGAAGTATAATTGTACATGACTAAGCTTCTGATTTAGATTAACAAAACACTTAAAAATAAACCATACCTATTGATTTTTAAATGCATTTTTATTATTATTATTTCATCTAAATTGAGAAGTGGAAAATAATTAATGTGAAGCTTCCCAGAATTAGTGGAACTTAAAAGAAAACTCTGTTCTGCCCATGAGATTCAATGTCATTGATGTTACTGCGTATATTCACCTACTCAGCTTCATTGTATGTCTTATTTCCTTTTCATAAGCAATGTGGGAGCAGCAAAAAAGTTATACTATTACTTACATTTAGAGCATAGGATATAGATAAACCCACTGTAGAAGAACTCATGGTATTTCCAGCCAGTGCTACAAACAGTGCAGCAAAGAACACCATTAAATTTCCCAGAAATTCAAGCCTAACAGATAGCCACCTGTTAGCAAATCAAGGCAAAGAAAAAAGTGAATTACCTACAAAATTTCTTACAGTATAGTGAACATATTGCTATTATAATGATTCTTTGAGATCATTATATTAGCAATTTATCCTAACAAAAGAGGTAAGTGCCATCATTCCCATTTTACAGATGGACTGGCCAGGGAATATCATACATCTAGAACTGGTAGCACTGCTAAAAACCAAATGCAGGTCTCAGCTCCTGGCTAGTGGGTCTCAACTCCTGGCTAGTGCTCCCTTCACTCCTTATACTGTTTTCCCTATCTGGAAAAGATTCAGGTATATGACTGAAAACCAGAACTGAAATATCCTTGCTCATCTCTTCCTCTAACTGAACTGCATCCCAAAGGAAGGAGAGGAAATGGGCTTATTTTCCTTAAACCAAAGATTCCATTCTCAAGACTTCTTGAGAGTTCTTCTCAGGTTACTTCCATGTGAATTACTGAAATACTAGTTTGATTTGTTCATAAACTTGTAAGAGGAATCTGAAATGTCATACAGGCCATGCTTATGATGTATTGGTAAACTTTTTTCTTCCCCTCTCCCCCCTTTTTTATTATATTCTCATCAGATGTTTTTTAATATTCTCAACAGAATATGCATGTTTTCTATAAACCTTTGGTACATAAAGAAGAAATCATCCTAGTGCTTATACATAATCTATGCATTCATTACAAAGAGTGCTGGATAAACTGCTCGTCTCTTTCTCAGTGGGTTTACCCTTGACTAAAGGTAAATAGTTGTGGAATTCTACAGAAGGTGGTCTCAGTCACAGATGCAGAACTGTTGTAAAGTACCTGTTTGAGATGACGCTGTTGTAGAAGTAAACCAAGTTCTCATATACAACATCATTATTTTTTCTAATGAATCTCTCTTGGTGGCCAAATGCTCGAATTGTTGATCGCCCTACAAGAGTCTCACTGAAATGGGAAATCACAGGAGAATGCGACGCTCCTGCCAGCCGTCGAATCTGTCGTGAACTTGCTATGTAGTATCGCTAATAAAACAGTATAAAACAGAGAAGACAGGCATTTTAAGTTGCTACAGCTTCTTTTACATTATTTAAAATATTTTCTATATTTATTTCCAGTTAAGTAATCTGTCTAGTAACTCCTGTGAATTTTGAATATGATGAAGTTGGAAGTTCCTGCACAAAAAAAAAGCTGTTTGCAAATAGCGTAAAAAACCCCTCTCTGTCTCTTGGGACACACCAACATCGTAATGCTTCTATAACTGCAATATATAAATTAGTGGCAAGGTTAAATAAGAAAACATTATTTCCAAATTCTATAGAAAACGGGCTATACCACAAGAAGTGTGTAACAATTAACTAACACTTCTCCGTAACATTTCAAATTAGAATGTCCTACTTCTTTCTCAGATGAAAGTCACGCTTTGTTTTTTTAAAGCATCAGTGTAAATTCCTTAGCAGAGACTGAATCCAGGCCCTCTTTTCCTTCTCCTATATTCTTATTTTGAGAATCTTTTAAGGTGTTTAATCACAGACCATACTTCTAGCATCAAGAAACAGAAATGCAGCAATTAGTGTTTCTAAACCTTTACTTTTGGGTTCTCAGTAGCATAACTGACACTCTAGAAAAAATACAGCGCAGGTAGTTTAAGCATCATTCTATTTCACGTCTGCTGTTTCACAGTAAGTTCAACTTTTAACATTCACTACAACATACACCCCGTTTTTTTAGGTAACCACCAAATTTCTTGGCGGAATCTATATCAATATTGTATCTTCCTAATAAAGAAGAAAGTACAAAGTTGTTAAAAGTTCACAAGCACTGCAGGATATATTCAATTTCCTTTTAAGGAGCCTGAGGACTTCTTCTGAAAGCAATTTCACATGTTCTTTGTATAAACACACACACACATATATATATACATATATTTGGAGATTTATTTTTTTTTTCACAGTAAGGAATAATTTAAGCCTGTATTCTTGATTGCTTTGGATATTTCACCCACATAAATCTAGAAATCCTTGCAAAAGCTTAATGCAGTTACCTGGATAGTAAAATAGAAGTACCCCAGGGGAATAACTACCACTATGAATAGTGGTGAGGCAGATGTGATAACCAGGATGGTTCCAATAACATCTAGTGTACAATTTAGCCAAGTTCGTAAGTAGTAATGGAAACGTGAGTCCACTATAAATAAGTCCTGTAAAAATGCACAGAAAAATCAAGACTTTTGTGAGTAAATTCCACTAAAAACTTTGAGAAGGAATTCTTTAAAAATGGAATCAAACTAAAATATCTTCAACAAAAATTAGTAGGGTCCCCCCTGATTATATCATAATAGAATGTATTCATATACTGTTATTATTTTTCTAAAAGTGGAATAGACATGACAGCTTTTAGACTACCCATGGTATGTCAGAGAACAGGCTCAGAGTGCTCAAGTCAGAAACAGACAGCTTTTGCTATTTTGTGACTCAATACCTTCGTAAAGCATATCAGACTGAAAAGGAAGCCAGGAATTCAAATCCTAACCCTTGTAAACTCCTGTTAATAACTCTAGATCTGTACTATTACTAATCTCTTACTACTCTCTGATATTACTAATCTCTTACTGTACACGGTAAAGCTTTTTCAAACCCAGTTTATAATATACCACTACCAAAGACCAGGGTCCTGAGTGGAACCTAAATCAATTGATCTTTTAGTGTACTACACAACCACTCTTGGGTCTATTCTAGAGAACACAGCTACCAACAGTCATTATATCTGAACTGATCAGTAGTGCATTGCAACGATGTAGTTATGATGAGAGTGGGAACTATTAAAGTCATAGTAAATAACTCTTGTTTATGTATTAGCAGTTCCAGTTAAAGCCAAAACACTATAAAAATAGAAAATAATATTCACCTTAAGTCTATATAACTCTGAGAATGTGAATGCAATGTATTAATTGTATTTGACAAAAACATTTGAGTCTGATACACAATATACTATCAAAGAAAAATACCAATTTTTTGAAACACAGATCAGGTTTATGTCTAGTAAACTTGCTGCATGGCAGGAATGGGTTTTGAGGAATGACCTCCTAATGATCTTGAAAAGGGTCTATACAACTTCTAATAACATGTTTTGATGATTTTGTAAGAAAATAGCTTGAGACAGTTCTTAGAGTTTTTATGCACTAAAATAACTTTCTATTGCTAGATATTGCATTCACTTACTTTTGTATCTTTCATTTTTCAACAACACTAAATGGAATTAAATCCATTAGTCGCTCAAGCTTCATTTTCATAAAATGGAAAATACACGAGTTTTCCTTTTACCTTTGTGAATCTGTTGATGATCTGACCAACTGGATCAGTTTCAAAACGCTGAAGAGGGAGATGCAATACATTGTCTAACAGCTGATGGTGCAATGCCCGAGAAGCAGACAGGGATCCCCTGGTAATCACATAGGCACCGCAGCAAACAAAAAGACCTTACAAATGGATGAATTAAAAGACTCTATGAATGGTTGGGAAAGGAAAGAGATAGAGCTTGTATCTGTCACAGTTTTCTACCACAGTGAGCAATCCAACAGTCACACTCCATATCTTTCTTAGTTTTACAAATGTACATATTTGTAGTTTGTTGATACATCTTACTACTTCATAAGTATGTTTTTCTTGCATGTAAGTCTCTCATGTTAGCATGCCATACATCAACACTATTTTCCTTCCTCACTGAGATGCCAACATAACTTCATTAGGTTACGACTGGATGTTCCAAGAATTCACAGAAGTATCATAAACTCAAATAGCATTTTCTTCAGCATGCCTGTACATCTCCTCTCCCCAAGGCTGAACTATTATACTGTGTGGCATACAATTCTGTTTATGAAACAGCCAGCATTATTTCTTTGCACATTCAGGCAGATCAGACTTGGCAAGTCGTGAGAAAACAGTCATAAATGCTCATCCTTGCCTTGTATGAGTCCCAGAAGTCCATAGATACGAAGTTTATAGTTTTGAGATTGTTGCCATTCTGCGAGATCATTAACTTTTGCTGTTTCTGCAGTCCAGGTGCTAAGCCATAGATTTTGTCCAATGGCTAGTGCGTTTTGTCCTAAATATGCAGCTATGGTTAGCCACATCCATTGCCAGTTGAAGGCTTGGAGGTATTTCAAAACAACTGACATTTTCATCTAAACACACATAAAAAAAATAACTTATATATATAAAAAAAAGTCATTATAACTGTTGAAGGCAAATACACATTATATAATGGGAAGTGGATACATTAAATTCAGATTAAATCTAAATCATTTCTTAATTAAATCTGATAACTTAGGAATAGGAAATCCTACTGTAAAAAGGTCTTCTCTCCCACTACACCCTGCTCTTTAATGATACATATCATAGGCAAGCTTGCTTGTGACACTTTCCAGTGCCAGGCTTAAAAAATCTTATATGAGTAGTTATACAAAACAAACTAATGAACAAAAACAGATCAAACAAACAAACAAATGAATGCAATTCAGTTTGTATGAAGCAAATCTCACTCTATTCATCAATGGAACTAGAAACTTTAGAACTGCCACTGTGGACTCCTTGAGCCAAGGAAATTAGCATCAGCAGAAGAAAATTCTCATCCTTGGTGTAGATGAGCACTAATGAGGCTAAACTCAGCTAGGAAACCTGGAAGGTAGAACTGGTAGGAACAGAATAATGACAGATACTTTGATTTAATTGCAGGATGGAAATAAGCTCTAGTTGGCACAAACTCTTCTATTTCTTCTGCAGATTCTTTTCTACCGTCTATTTCTATCATCTTCTTCCCTTTCTCACCCCATTCTTATTTTAAGTAAACTGTAGTTTCCCAGGAAGTTTTGACCTTCCCCACACTCAGTTTCACTTGTTCTTTTCCTTCTACCTAGCAACTGCCAGGACTTTTTTAAATGGAGACTCCAGAAAGTGTGCTTCTAACATAAACCAATACTGCAGCAGCATTACCATGCAAAATTCCTAGTCTCTGCTCCAGTAGGTATCTAAATACATTTTATATTCAGTAATGAGATTTCAGCCAACCTTAAAAAGAAATACAAAATTGCAAAACAATACCTTTCTATAAAAACTAATGTCAAAGCTCTTCTGTTGGTGATACTTACGCCACCAGTGGCAACTTTTTCTTTATTGTTAGTGAGTAGTTTCCATTGATCAAAGGAAGAACTGCAAAAAAGAAACACTTTCAAATCTTCTTGTGAATTCATCACACAAAGAATATGTTCATTTATTCCTAAGCAAAAATTAATACTGTAAAATCTTGTGATTTTTTTCCTGTGGAGCCATGAACTGTTCTCAGATGTTCTATTTTTGTTATCACAATAATGTTATAGTCAGAAGAGAACATGAGGTATGGCCGTTTCATTTCTTGTATCTACCTGTACGTAAATCCAAGCTTGCCCTGCATAGGCATCAGCTAGAGGTACAAGACCACCCTTTTTCTGAGGCATGTAAATGTGGTACAACTCGGGTCTTAGTCCTTATCTGGGCCCAGGATTGCAGATTACTATCTGACACATCCAATTCTACTACTTCTGGACCAGGGTGGTTAAGCTGAGGTGTTGTGCATTGTCTGAACTTCCTAGTTTGAGCCTCTTCTACTTCACCTTTGCGTATCTTCTACCATCTCCAATATACCGCTACAATGTTTTAGAAATTGCTCTAGGAGCTCATTCAACTATTTGAAAGCCCAGAAGTTTTCTTAAAGGCGGAAAAAGATAAATCAAACTTACAGGGGAAAAACAAAGCGCATAAACAACTTGTTAATACACCAAGAAATCAAATTGCTGCCATGGAATTGTGGGTGCATCCACACTAGTGAGTTCAGTTAGCCTTCTGAAAGTTCCTTTCATTCCTGCTTAATGTACCTTGGGTCACACAGTGAAGCAGCCCACAAACTGGACCTCTCGAACTCATACAGCACATCATTAACTGGTTTTCTTTAGCACAAAGTGTAACCAGAAGATGAGCTCCAGATACATGCCCTCCAGCCAACTGTTGATGGTCATTCAGGCTTAACCCATGTTTGCATGGTGAAGCATAGTTGTACAGACTTCAGCACTTAGGGTTGTTCTAACACTGCAACCATTAAGCAAGGGCTAATTTTAGGTATTATTTAAGTACTTACTCTTTATGTTTCAGCAGTTCTCTTTCTTGCAGACTCCTGCCCATTTGGCCTTCTTTGGGAGACCGCACTACAACAGAAAAAAAAAGAATCAAAACACTTTTCAGTATTATGCCATGAGTAGACGGGTACAGTACAGGAAGCTAGAAATTAAAAACTGGGACAAAATGATGGATGAGAATACTTTGAAGTATGAACTACTGAAGTCGACCCAGTTTTGGGACAGCTACTACATAAGACAGAAACTTTTATGACCAAATGCTAGAACTGTGACAGTGGGTAAATCTCCCCCAAGACCCCAGAGTCTCGTTGGCATTTCATTCTTGCTTAGTGAAAGCATTAGTATCCCTACAAATATTAACATTAGTGTTTATCTCAAACTATTCTCGCATCATGGCTGGAAAACCAAGTTTGCTGCTCTTTGTGTGTTAATGAAAGGAGTCACCACTTTTTTCTTCCAGGAATGTTTTTTTTTTTTATTTTCATATTTGATGCTGGTTTTGTCAACAGATCTGTCAAGACAAATATACGATTTTAAAATCATACCATCCTGCTGAATGGACCTCTGCTGTATAACGTTGTATCACAACACATTGCATGCTGTTTCTTCTCCTCATTACTTTGTTTTGCCTTCCCTCACTTTATTACCCTTCATGAATAATACATATTTCCTTTACACAGCTATCTCATACTTTCGTCCCAACACAGCTAACTCAAGACTGCCCACTGCTGCCTTTTGCAAATTTGCTGTTCTGTCTTTCTGCTCCTCCCCATGAAACCCAGAGTGCTGGCTCCAGTATAGAGCCTGAATTAATCAGACCACCATATTGTGCGCTGTACTTACTGCAGACTCAACTTAGAGTAGCTAAGCTACTGGAGACCAGCATTACAAACATCTGCAGTCATGTATCTGCTACAGGAATCCTCTTGTCATGTGGAGAGATTCCTTCTTCTCAAAATTAAATAACCACAATTTTCTGAAGTAGATGATGAAAACAGGTCAAATAGACTGTGTTGTCAATGTACCTATTTGTTTCCCACAAGTCTCAAGAGCACATGTTGAACAACTCAGGAACAGAACTAAACTAAGTCCCAATCCATTTTTTGTCTCCTACGGATGGACAATATTCTCTTACTCCTTCTGCTGTGCTCCATGATTACAGCAGTCTAAGGTGATGCAAATGGGGAGCATCCAATATAAAACAGGACATAATCGCTGACACTGAGAGATTAATTTGAAATGTCCATAAATTTTTTACCGGGTGACAAATCCTTAACAGAATCAGGTAACTTTGCCAGGCAATTAATAGAGTATGCAAAAGTAGTAAACAGCTGAATAAGTAGCTTATCATACATTCATTAGTTGAAAGAGTAAATCATTTGATCTCAAGATACTAAAGCCTGATTTTTTTCAGTTTATAACCTGTAATTCTATACCAAAATTTAGACATTTTCCAGCAATTATTCTATTTATTTTCCAGGAGGAATATTTTTAACATCTTGAATTGAAAGAAAAAGTACTAATCAAACACAGTATACAGATGTTCTCACCTTCCACCGGGGTTGTTTCTTCAGTTGTGTGCTCTGCACTGAAGACTTGAATCAGCTCAGCAAAATTAGCTCTCTTTGAAACAAGTTCTTGGTAGGTCCCCATTTGACTTATTCTGCCTTCTTCCATTACTATTATAAGATCGGTATAAGGCAGGAATGTTACGTTATGGGTCACCAATATACGAGTCTGAAACACATTGTTTTCCATTTCATCATATAAATACAAAGTATGTATGAAAAGTAGACATTATATTATGATAACTGGAGTGATATAATGGAATTTTTCTGGGATTTTGCTCATTTGTCTACTCTATTACTAGATTATCTATTGCTTACTTTACTACATTACTCTTTAAACTGCTGATTGTAATGTCAAACTTTATGCTTATAGCTACTTACTATTACTTATACTTTTCTATTTCTTAATGTGTATTCTCTGCTCAAGAATGGTTTAGATTAGGTTGTAAGGAGAAGAAGTAGGTAAAACAGATTTTAATCTACTACATGTACTTTTATAATCTCACTATTAAAATCTGCTTACAAGTCTACCATTATTAGTGTTCTTGCTTCTGCCACATACTTATAACCCATGGAGCAGGTAAATTAATAAAAGGGAGAAGGGAGAAAGGGAAAGCGAAAAACATTTGCCTCATAGTAAGTAGCGTATTCATAATAGTAAATATTTCACAGTAATACATGTGTTTTGCAGGCATCAGCCAGCAGGAATGATCTGTATTAATTCCTAACACTGAGGAGAGATTTTTTACAAACTATCTTACCCTCCCACATGAGCAGTTTTTAAATGGGAGAACCTATTCCTTCTGATCCACTTTCCCCTAGGAACTTCTTTGTTCAATAAGAAGCCTTTCTTTCTATAACCTATTTACTGCAGTGAGGCATCAAGAGTGACCACAAACAGCTCCACCCAGCCTTCCATACACACTGGCACTCCTCCGAAACTGCCAGTAAAGAAGAAATAAGCAAATATTACGTGGATCTTTCAGGCTCTCATGTCAGGTAAGCTCTCAGTCTTTTTTTCTGGTCTGCTCTATGCCTACCCAACAGGCTTCAAACCGGTACAATCAGCTGTGCTTTTCATTTAGCCTCTTTATGCAGAATAATTTTCATCAACACACTAGGTAAGAGATGAGCTTTTGCAGAATGACTGAGAGTTCTACTGTGTCCACTGTATTGTGCAAACCAATTCATCCCCAAATTGAAAGGAGGCCGCCCTACGTTACCTTGCTTTTTAGGAGACCTGAAGGGCCAATTATCTTCTCAAAAAGGTGTTTCCCAACATGTACATCTACAGCAGACAGGGGATCATCCAGAAGATACAGGTCAGCATTGCTGTACACAGCTCTAGCGAGACTCACTCTCTGCTTCTGCCCTCCACTTATATTGACACCCTAAGAAAGCAAAATAATCCACATTTAAATATGAAAAACTAAAAAAGACCAGCGTATGACATTCAGTCTCATTAGTTTTTTCAGATAACCAAAGTAAATTTTATACTAGATATGAATATAGAAAGGTACATTTGGAATTTCAAGTAATTACAACAAAGTTTGAGATCTGTTGATTAAATTCACACTCCAAAATGGGTGAATGCAAGGTACTTTGGAAAATTAAAAAAAATTACTTTTATTTACAGTCATACAGGCATTTTTACAGTATAGAGGAAACCCTCTGGGAACAGGACAAGTCTGACTCAAACTCCTGTATAGAAAAGAACCATTTTAAAAGTAAGAGTTCGGAGCCTGGACAAAACTTAAGTTCAAAGTAAGTAAGCTAAGTAAGGACATGTGACAGATTTACTTGGCTGAGCACTGATTAAGTCATCAGTATAAATTATCAAATAGATAAGACATAAAAACATAAAAGCTGTAACTTATCGCATCATTTCTGACACCTCAAATTCTCACCCTTTCTCCAATTTCTGTTTGGTCTCCATTCGGTAACTGTTCCAAATCTGGCAGTAAAGCACAGGACTCTAAAACAAGTTGATAGTATGGCCTATGTAGATTTGCACCAAAGAGAATATTTTCCTGTAAAGTGCCATTTTGAATCCAAGCCTGCTGAGAAGCATATGCCACTGAGCCCTAAAAAGAATTGGAAACAATTTGTTTACTTAGGTTTTGAACATAAAAAGAAGGATTTAAAAGTATGTTTGAAAATCCAGCTTTTCCTCAAAGTAACCAGTAATTAGCTCCAAAATTATTAAGCTGTTTATATTATTAAACTGTTAATATTTTAATTAAATCAGGTAATAAAAACAATCTGTTGAATAGTCCTGTATAACAGTTTGCCTGTAATTATTACAAGAGCACATGCTGTGAATAACACCAACAGAGCTGGAACATATATTGAACAGTCTTTCAGGGAAAGATCTTAGTGACAAACAGGCATCTATTGTAAGATTTATAAGCAGCAAAATGGGTCTGTATTAGGTATATATCAAAACATAATTTGACTGTATTTTTATATTACATGCTGTGGAATGTGTCAGCATGAAATTAGAATTAGAAATCAAGGTTACAGAACAAGAATGATAACTGGAAATGCTCCTAAATCTTTTCTTACATTAAGCTACATGCCCTGTTTAATCCTATTAATTTTACAACAAATTGATAGTATAGATACACTTGTTGGGTATATGCCTTCCTCAGAGATTTTACACAGCTAATCTTTTTCCCATTAATTACTACTTTCAGATTCAGAACACCTCAACTTCATATTTGTCCCTCCCCCCCCCCACCGTGACAG
>JANHGB010031833.1:0-22110 GCA_026283785.1 Coracopsis vasa | reverse complement strand
AGCCCCAGAAATAGATGGACCCGAGAAAGCAGCATATTACACACAGATGTTACAGAGCAACCTGAGAAGATGCACTCTGCTTTGACAACGTAAGAACTGGACAGATGTTAACAAAGTAAAAACATATTCTATGCACATTTCTGTTTTCTCACCTTTATAGAGTATTCCCTGGGCCTCTCCAAGATCCTGCAGATCACAGATCCTCTCTACACTTCAGACCAGCTCCCTGTGACTATGGCTGCTCTTAACCATCACCCATCCCCAGCAAGAGAGTTTTCTTCTCTTCCAACCCCCACACTTCCTGTGCATCTTTTTTTCTTCCCCAGTCTAGACTTTTATCTTAGACATTAGCATAAACTCTGAATTTCTGTATTTTATTTCACTTTTTGTTTATTTCATAATGTTTCAAACTCAGCCCACTACTGCGGTATTTAAACTAAAAGAGGGTAGGTTCAGAATAGATGTAAGGAAGACATATTTTACAGTGAGAGTGGCAAAACACTGGCACAGGTTGCCCAGAGATGTGATGGATGTGCCACTCCTGGAGACATTCAAGGCCAGGTTGGATGCGGTTCTGGGCAACCTGATCTAGTTGAAAATGTCCCTGCTTACTGCAGGGGCATTGCACTATATGATCTTTGGAGGTCTCTTCCAACCCAAACTATTCTATGATTTTACGATATTTAAATTCATCTCGTTCTCTTCGAGTTCCTGCAGTTTGTTGCCCCGATGTCTAATGCTGAATAGAAACCACTGAGCTCTGGTGAGTTACCATTACACCTGGTCTAAGAGAGAAACATGCCACTTAGAACTAATTGTGGGCTCCATCACTCAGCAGTTTCTAGACGGTATCAGACTCTCATTCAAACATCTTTTGTTGTACATAGAAAGACCCACAAACTGACAAATACCTATGCTGTTAACTGTACTGATTTCAAAGAGATTTTAAACCAACAGTCGGTCGCGACCAGTTGACGTATTTCTGGGCTTATCCACACTGTGACTCTGACATAACTTTTCCTTCTCCACCAAACACAATTGCTATTCTTGTAATAGGCATACCTGCTCCAAGATGTATTGTCCGCCATCCACACTATTTCAAATCAGGCATTTCAATGGCTCACATCATCTGTTTCTCAGTAGTAAAAGCTGGCATTTTTTTCAGCAGCATCATAGTGGATAATGATTCCTTAACTTGTGGGATACCAAAAATGACTGGACAATGAAGGACTCATAGAAAACCTCCTGACACGCCATCTGCCATAGCTGCAAAGTCTTGAGGGAATATTTTCACCTCAAGGCCACAGTTGCTGAAGGGGGAAATCTCAAGGAAGTGGGGTCTATAGGGGCCCTTATAGAGACAAAGAGACGAACCTTCTCCTCAGAACTGCGGTGAAAAGTCCCATAAGAAATTCATCGTGGGGTGGACTGCAGAGAAACGTCTCGGAATGAAGTTACTGAGGCTGAGGCGGAGGGGGGGGTGTGTGTGGAGCGCGCTCCCGGAACGATGCGCTCGGGGCGCTGTTTCTCGGAGGGAGCGAAGGGAAGCAGGAAGGGAAGGACGGGGGGCGGGTTTGAGCGTGGTACCGGCGGGCAGAACGCCTCGCCAGGCGGGAGGGCGGGCGGCCAGCTTGGAGCGCGGTGAGCTCGGCGCCTGGGCTGCTCCACCTCAGTTTTCCCCCAGCCCCTGCGGGAGGATGAACCTGGAGCGGCTGAGGAAGCGGGTGCGGCAGTATATCGACCAGGTGAGGCGGGTACGAGATGCTGGGGAAGAGGCGGCTGGCCCGCTGGCGTTCCCCGAGGCTCCCCCGGGGACGGATAAGCAAGCTCCAGGCTCTGTAGCTGTGGCGAGGGGGTTAAGTTTGAAGTAATGCCCCGTTTCCCCTGGCAGGGAAGGAAACGGGGCCGGGAGCGGAGCGCGGTGGGCCGGAAGCGGCTGGGGGCAGGAGCGGGTGGCATATTCCAGCGGGTCTGTGTGTGGTCCATGGCAACTTCCTCGTTCTCAGGAAGAGGAAAACCCGCTGTGAAAGCGGTAGGGCCGCTTTGCGGGATCCCTCGCTCGCGGGCTGTGCAGGTTCGGCCATGCTTACCTGGCCATTATAGCTGTCCATCGTACGTGGAGATGCCCTGCGAAGCTGCAGACTGCTATTAGAAGGGCAGGTTTGTGTTCATTTTCTGATGGATTCAGCATTTATGTTGCTGCAGGGCAAACAAACAAAAACACAACCGGAAATACGCATTAATAAATTAGATTAAGTATAGCATGAAGCTACGCTGCTCTGTTTGTAGTTCAGAGACTTGGTACTGTTATCTCTAGTGAGAGAAATCCTTCTCTTCAGTTAGCACAGCATTTGTGTGCGTGGCCAGCAAGTCTGACAGAAAGATTGATTGGGGGCCTAAGTGAATTTGGTGTATTTTACTGTTCTGTTTTGCTGTATTCATTTGCATTAAATTACTTCAGCAAGCTGCTGTGTAAGGCAGCTGTATAGACACTTGCGCAGTTCTGGGGAAGGGGCATCAGGAGGAACATGGGGCTGCTTCTTTATGTGATATAAATATAGTCCGTTTACAGTACTGTAAAACTACCCAACAGAAGTCATATAGTGCCTTGTAGGCCTGGATTGTGCTGTTTGCTTGTGGTGACAGAGTTACTTAAACCTCAGTTTGCTTTGGGATTTTTTGTGGATTTCTTTTTTTTGGGGGGAGGGGGAGTGCAGATTGAACTATTCTCTTGGCAAATTTGCTCTTAATCTGCGTCACTAAGGAATGTGGGAACATAGGATAAAAGAGACTGCTTAGGTCATGGAGCGTAACGCTTTGTGAGTACTGGAATACCATCAGTGCGCATTTTGGAAGGGCTGCCAAACTGCTACTCCAAAAGCATAAAACAGCCGCTAAGACTGTAAGCAAACTCCACACCTGTAATGTTGTGAGGAAAGAGCAGAAGTGATCCAGGTTTTTCTAGTGTTGCAGGTCCTTGCAGTCGCAGGGTATCTCTTAAATGTCCAGCAGCTCCTGGGGAGCATCTTATGCCCCATAGCATGGAGAAGGATAAAAAAGAACAACAGAAGCCCCCTGCCAATCTTCTCAGAGAATAATCCCAGCCAATTCTGTGAGGTTTTGCCTAGCACCCCAAATCGGATGGCAACCTTAGCTGAGTTAGTAGGATATACCTGCAAACTCTGCTTCTGTAGGATCTCTAGTAGCCACCAGTCTTCTCTATTTCACCCACTTCTCCTGAACTGCAGAGTTCCCAGTGAAATTGTGTCTGCAAGAGTTTAGGGGAAATTCACACAGGGACTATGATTTGTGTGAGGTGAAAGCATCTTCACGGGCGAATGAATATATCTTAATTAGAGATGGTGCTGCTGAAGTTTCCTGGAGTAATTTATGTGTCCTTTTTTACATATAGTATTCTCTTTTTAAAAAAAATGTAGCATTTATTTTATCTGGAAGGGGAAGATTCTTGCTACCTTTTCAGTGATTGCAGATTGACTAATGATCTGTTGCCATACTTACACAGCACATGCCTTTTGGCCAAAGGTATCTGCATTTTATTTAAAATAAATAATCCCACCTCAAATTACTTTTTGATACCCTTTAGAAGTTACAGAACTGGACCTTTTAAATTATTTTTTGAACTTCTGAAGATCTCAAATGTGAATCGCAGTTCATTAGAGACTACATGCATAACATAAATGTGAATTATGTACAGTGTATTTTAGAATAATCCAGGAAAGCTAACTCCAAATAAATACTAATTATTTCTATCATGTTTTTACAGCAGCAGTATCAAAGTGCCCTGTTTTGGGCAGACAAAGTAGCTTCACTGTCTCATGGTAAGTAATTGCTTTTTACATTGGTTTTGATTAACTTCTTTCTGGCAGTGTTCTTTTCTGGTGGGTTTTTTTAAAGCTGTTTGACTAAATTTTGAAGTTTTGAGTCTTTTCTATGTGAGTGCTTTTCTGTGATCCTGGGAATGCCATTTTTCCCAGTAGAGCAGGGCCAATCTTCCTTCCTTTTTGAACTTTGTGTTAACATTAATGTTTGGCCAAACCTTAAGGTTTGCCTACCTTAAGAAACAAACAAAAAAACCCCAGAGCTACAAGTGACAATGGTGGTTTCCTACAGGATTGACTGTTGCTCTGGATGACAAGTAGAATGCAGGTTTACAGAGTGAGTTGATGACAGTAGCCTATATCTGCCTACTGCCATGGTGCATTTACACTTCTTTAAACGATTCTAGGTGCTCGATCCCACAAAAGCTTTAGTTGCCGTTAAAGAAGGAGAGTACTAAGCTGTGCTTCTGCAATCATAATTTTAAGCTGGAAAAGTCTAGCGCTTTCAATTTTGTTGTTGTTAGGTTCTTACTGATATTTTTTGAGAGACAATTCTGGGTTTTTTTTTTCTGCCCTATCTCCAAGGCAGGGTAACCCACAACTGCTGCTTTTTTTACATCTGTATCACTGTTGTCTCCTTCTCGTGACAAACCTCTAGTATGAGGTTCTTTGTATTCACTGTCCACTGCACTCACTATCCTATTTCTTTAAAGTTAAAATATAATTATTTTTTCATTTTAATCTCTCACTGATAGATATTATACAGTGTGCATACAAATATGTATATATATACACACCACCCGAAAAAAACCCAAACTTTGTAACTCAATAGGATGCTAGAATAGGGGAAGAATACTTTCATAGTGAAGCAAAAGTGAGTATTCTGTATGTTTAAAGATTTATAATTTGTTCTTTTATTTTAGAGGAACCACAAGATATCTACTGGTTGGCCCAGTGTCTTTACCTGACAGCTCAGTATCACAGGGCAGCGCATGCCCTTCGATCGCGTAAGTTGGATAAGGTAAGCTATTTCAGTCAACGACTTATCACTCTTATTCCACTTTTAAACCTCTTTTGCTATCTACAGTGACTTATTCAATATCAGAGAATATTTATGGGAAGAGTAATTTAAAAGCAAGTACAGCCCAGTGTTCAATTGGCCAGATTGAAACTATTGTCCCTAGATAGGGTCACAGAAAAGAGATGGGGTCCAAGGACGTAACTGCAGCAGGTATAGGAAGGTGGAGTGTCACTTCAGGTATAGTTGTTTAAATTGTCTTTCAGCTCAGTTCATGAGTGGTGAAGGCAAGACTGAAGGAAGTGACTTTTGAGAGTTTAATAGTAAGTGTTACAGACTTAGTTGTTTTGGTCAGGAAAGATTTTTGGAGGTGAAAGGGATTAAGAAGCCATAAAACTGAAAAAGGAGAGAGCAGAATGGAATTTAGCAGTGTAGGTAAACATGTTCTTTATAACTAATACATATGAAACTTCTCTTTCAGTTATATGAAGCATGTCGCTACCTTGCAGCTAGGTGTCATGTGAGTATACATTTTAACCACTACTGGAAACAAATCTAACTAAATAAAAGATGCATCTTGGGAAGATTAGGTGCTGACAGGCAATGTAGATACCTATGTTCATTGGAATAACAGGTTTAAATCTTGTGACAGTTAATTTCATTCTTAAAACCTTCAGTATGGTCACTAAACTACCCGTTATAGTACTATTCTGAAAAAATCCAACTGACGTTTTTCCCAGGAAAGAAAATACTCCCCTAATATTTTGTGGGGAAAGACCATGAACCATTTTTATCTTATGTCTTAAATTGTAGATTAAATATAGATATTTTAAATAGAACAATGTGCTGCTTGTAGAATAAAGTGATTGTATAAACTATTTTTAGAAGCCTATCTGCTTCTGTAGTTGCAGAATGCTGAATAATAGATTTTTCTGTAGGTGTTAATTTTATTACTTTCCACGTATTATAAGTGACTAGTAAAGTAGTTGACTGCAGTTGTGAAATGACACATGTCCAAATAAGAATATGCATGCATGAAAAACCTGCTGATAGCACTGGTTTTTAAAATCTGTGCCTTTGAAATGTGACACTGTGACTGTTGGTGCTTTATGTACAGATGTTTCAAATCCCAACCTTGTTTTTTTCCATGCACGTGTTTGGCTAGTATGCTGCAAAAGAACATCAACAGGCCCTGGATATTCTTGATATGGAAGAGCCAATCAACAAAAGGCTTTTTGAAAAGTACTTGAAGGATGAAAGTGGATTGAAAGACTCTACCACAGACTGGGAGATGTCACAGTCCTCTGTAAGTGACATTTTTAAACAAATCACTGAGAAACAAAATGCGTGAAGTCAGAAAGTGATTTTACAGCTGTATGAATCTGAAACTCTGTGTTTAAGCTTTCTTTTTTGGATAACATATTTTTTCAAAATGCTGTATTGTTCTCTTTTCAGTCAGAAGTCATGTGGTAGCTTGCCCATATGTAAAAAGCTTGGTTTGCAGAGATGAAGAGTGCTTTTCAACAATTTCTCCTAAATTATATGCGGACACTTTGCAGGAAGTTCATGATCTAGCATTGGTTTTTAGAGTCTTTAAGCTCTATGCTGCAGTTTCACACTTGATAATGTAAACTAAGGTTTCTTTCAACTGGGCGGCGGGTTCTGAGTGATAAAGCAAATTTTCTTCTCCTCCAGTTATTTTTATTTATATACTTCCTCAATCACTCAAGTGATGCTCTCAGTGGGACATTTTTTGATCACGCTTGAAAATTACGTGACAGGAAGGTGAAGTTTTTGAAGCCTGATGAAAAAGTTCTCCATAGGCACACAGTTAAAAGGGATTGGTACCACGTACAGGCTGAAGAGTATGTGAAGAATCTTTGGAGTTATGAACTGAAGTTTATTAGCTGAAACTATAGTGAAGGTGATTGACAGATGCCCTTTTACCTGTAAGACTGAAGTAGCAAAATGGGTTAAATCATCCACGTGAACTGATTTTTGAATGCTGGTATTAATGGGCTTAAGGGAGAAGTGGATTAAACAGTTACTCTGGTGCACCTTAATGTGAACCTTTAAGTTACAACTGCAAGCAAAGGAAGAAGTCTTCGGCTTTGGCTGTTCATTCTTGGTACTCTGGCCCAGGTGTTTGGGTGGCTGATTATTGAACTAATCTGGGAATCTATTTTGACTGCAAAATAACCCAGCCAAAAAACCCAACTTCATCAGCCCTTACCTTCACAAATGCTTGTGATAATGTAGTTCACTAATGTGAGGATGGGTTTGGTTTGCCAAAGGAGAAAACTGCTGAAGTGGGTGCTGCTACAAGAAATTTTAGATCTCTTTAGGACTGTAGCTTTTTCAATCTTGATTTGATTAGTGTGCAAAGACACTAACTCCAGAGTAGGAATGACTGCTCTCTGAGCTGGTAACAATATTGCCACTTCAGCAGCCCCCTGGGGTTGATTAGTCATTAATACAGCTATCCTGTTTCTGATGTGTGAGTTCCTGAGGGAGTTGGTCTGTCTAGTTAGTCTAATGATACGGATACCTAATGTGTTAACTTTCTCCAAGTCATTTCTGTGGTCTTCTGACTGAATTGAACACTCATCTAGGGAGTTGTGAAAGATCATAGTTATTAGACATCATAGCACAGACTTAACTATGGTAATAATGATCTTTCACTACTTTTATTTCTTAAAGCATCTATGTCTTGGATTGAAAAGAAGGATATATTTTTCCGCTCAAAGAAATAGAGTCCATTTGGCCTTATTCATCTGTACTGCAGTCATTCTTGTCTTGCATGAAATACGTGGTTTCACAGTCAACAAAGAAGTTAATCACCTTTGGAATTGACTATTTCCCTGTATTGAGTATGAGGAGAATTTATTCTGATTAGCTTACAACTCAATATCAGAGAGCTGGATGCCAGAAGCAGAAAATATCTATCCTCCTATTTATTTCAAGCATGTGTTTGTTTGGCAGTAGATAACCTGACAGCATTCATTTGACTTCTTTGAGATGACAGAGACAATATTTTATTTACAGACAGCACTAGAAAACCAGGTTCTGTCATACATGAAATGCTTTTTACTTTTCAGGGAGCCCATTTGATTTGTGCTCAAAACCAAATTACAAACATTGATTCAGTCTTTGACCTCCAGCCCTGCTTTTCCACCAGATCAAGAGCTCTATATGCCTTTTGCGAGGGAAGATCTATGATGCTTTGGATAACAGAACCCTAGCAACATACAGCTACAAAGAGGCCTTGAAGCTAGATGTTTACTGCTTTGAAGCATTTGATCTTTTAACATCGCACCATATGCTGACGGCACAAGAAGGTCTGGATAGCAGTATTTCTCAAATACAAGTAAAATTTAGCTGCTTCCTCAATATGCCTTTTTCCTGGATAAAAATTAAAGCAATACTATAAGGAACAGACTTTAAAATGTATAGAATATTCATAAAAATGAATAGAAAATGTATGAAATGAATGAAAATGATAATCCACTCAAATTTACATTTGAACTGTATTATCCAGTCTTGCAGTGCTAAAAATTAAAAGAAACAAAGTAACCCAGCTGTCCTGTTCGTTAGCTCTGGAAGCTCCTATGCTGTCTGCTCAGCTTAAAAGTTTTTCCTGTGTTTTCAATTTCAGAGGCTTTGAAATCACAAAACCCTACTGGTGTTTGCTTAGTTGTAGGAGGCAGTGGTTAATATAGCATTCCGAGTGATAAAATTTGACATGCAGAGTAAATTGAAAATAGTGGTGTGTTAGAGCCATCTTAATTAAATTTAACATAAAAGTGTAGAAAGAAAAACTAAGAATTAAATAATTTATTTCCATAATTACTAGTATTATTTGGTTTAATGTATCTGTACTGCAGTCTTTCTTGATTCAGGATGAGCATCAAAATCATTTGCATTTCTTAAGTCCTTAAAATGTTGGATCTTGCAATTTTTTCTGTAATATGATCACTTAAATTTCTTTTTTAATTCCCATAGAAAAAGAGCTTCTTGAATCTCTACCTCTTAGTAGACAGTGTACAGAAGAAGAACAAGAATTGCTTCACTTTTTATTTGAGAATAAATTGAAAAAGGTAAACTCCAAACTGACTGAAAAGTTGGAGAATCGATTGGAAGTCTTGACTTCAGGTGTAAATTTTCTTGGATTCAGTTTATTCTAAACATTGGAATAAATAAGGGCTTTGTAGTTTTGGTAACTTCAAAATTTGTGATACAGTAGATATCACTTTATGGGGGTAGTATAACAGTTTAGCGTGCTTAATTTTCTGGTGTGGTGACAACTTGAAATTCTGATTTTTAGCTTTATTTCTTGAAAAACTTCTAAGTGAGGAAAAAGAACATCAATAATGTAGGCAATGTGTTGTCAGATACCTGAAAATACTAGGATATACCAACATTATTCGAGACTACCTTTTTCCAAAGATAGTGAAAGCACTGAAAGTCAGCTGTAAATTGCTCAGTATTCATTTCTACAGCCTACACTTACACTACTGACACTGGCAAGCATCTTTCACATTCTAAATGAGCTTTCAAGTACATTATAAAGAAGCATTTTACATAATGTATGTTTTATGGACTTTCAGTTTAAGAATTTTAAGAAGTTTAATACTTCTTAAATATTTTTCTAGAACTACAAATATTAATACTTACATACCTTCTGATTTTAGATTGGTGACTGTTTCACATGTTGTTTCTTTTGTCTTTCAGTATAATAAACCCAGTGAAACACTGATTCCTGAATCAGTAGATGGTCTTCAGGAAAACCTGGATGTGGTAGTATCCTTAGCTGAAAGACATTATTATAACTGTGACTTCAAAATGTGTTACAAGCTTACTTCAGTGTAAGTATACAAAGCAACTTCGAGGGTTTTTTTCTCATATGGTGAAGTATAATAGTTAGGCCTGGATTTACAGTGAATATCATTGTTCAGTGCACATACATTGCAATTTGATAGAGAGTTGCAGGTAGTTAAAATGTGTAGTTTGTGTCTGGCAAGACACATTATTTTTGTGGTATGTAACAGAAGTATCCAAACTAAAACTCCAGTTAATCAGCAGTGTACTGCACTTCCCTTCATCCATCCTTACTCTTGTACCTTCAGTTCTGTGTACTCTCTACCTGCTTCTTGTTTGGCCTTCAGAGTGAAGAGGTTTGGATCAGTTGGTTAGTTAGGAAGTACAATTTCTCTGGCTGATTAAAAATTATGTTCATTTTAATATGCCAAGTTTTGTGTCTCAGTTGTTAAGTAGCCCAGGTATACACTGCTGCTTGGTTGCCAGATGGGTCAGAACAACAGCGTGGATTGCTTCTCAACTACTGTAAATCTGAACATATGGTTGTGGAGCTACTTTTCCTGCTGGCCTGACAACTACCTTTTTAAGAAAACTGTATTTTTGTTTATGTAATGCATAGTCTCAGAATATTAGTGTAATAAAATAGAAGGGGTTTGGGTTGTTTTTATTTTTAATAGTACAGCTTTTTCTTAGTTGAAACAAGTCATGACTATGTAGAATATCCCAAGGAGACCAGTACAGGCAAGATTTTTGGGAAGGCTGTAGGCAGTGCTGACTGCTAGGGTGAGTTTAAGCATCTGAGTAAAATCGTGATCCTGTTGACATAAATTACTCCAATTAAGTAAATAAAATTATACTATTGCATCTTTGTTTCTGAAACTTAAATGCCCATCCTATCTAGCAGAAAGTGGCAAGAGTAAATATCTCCTAGAGAAGGCTATCCCAGAAGTCAGAGCTTGGAAATGAGAGTCTAAGAAACGCATATAACTTTAAAGTTTTAGACTCCCTTCAAGAGAGGATTTAATATACTTGTTCATATGTTCGTTTGTACTTTTCATTTGAAGTACTTTGAACTATTTAAAAATGTCAACTAAACTTTTAACTATTCCAAGGTGTACTTCTCAGAGAATAGAGTTGTGATGTTCTACCTCTGATTTAAGAGATTCTTCGAGAGTTCAAGACATCTTTTTTTTTCTGCTTAGTTCACCAAATGCTTACAGGAAGGACATATGTCTACATGCCATGTCCTGCATACAGTCTTGTCTGTGAGACTATCTTCCATTTCTAAATGCCACAGGAAATAAAAAATTAGAACTGAGCTAAATACATTTCCTAAGGCATACTGCTTAGTGTTAAGTTCAGAAAGTTGAGGACTACTGCGTGAAAGTTTCTGTCAAATGCATGGAAAAGATGAACAGAACTGTTGTTGTTTGCTATTTGCTGGTTAAATTTGAAGTGACCTGCAAACAAATGTGCATTGTATTCTGTTTTTCTGATTGCATATTCAGCTTGCCAGAGAATTCTGTTACTCTCTTTTGTTAAGCTATATTAATAGTTGTTTTTCTGGTCTTAAAATAGCTTTTATTATGCTGTTAATAGTTACTTTCTAGTCACAAATAGTTTCCCAATGCCTGAAGTGGTAGTTAACTGGAAAATTACATACTATAAAAGCAGTTTGCTTATAACACATTAAAATTTTGGAAATGTACATTGCAGATTTTTCAATTTGTTCATTTGTTTGGGCTTTTTTTAGAGTAACGGAAAAAGATCCTTTCCATGCAAATTGTTTACCTGTGCATATAGGGACGCTTGTGGAGCTTAACAAAGCAAATGGTAAGAAACATAACATTTAATATGGGTCAAAAGAAGATTGTAAATATTCAATTTTAAAAAATAATTAAGGATTGCAAGAAACCCCCTTAGATACCATTTTAAAAATTGCATATATTTTAACTCCTACCTGCAGTTTCAGGAGAACAGTGGTACCTGGAAAAGAAAGGACTTCCAGAGCTGGCTGAGGGAGGCAGTAGTGCAGAGCCTTTATTGGGTGCCGCTGTCTTTTAGCCACTGGGTTATGTAGCCAGACAATTAGTGAGCTACACTGCTTCATATCATAGAATGGTTTGGGTTGGAAGGGACCCAACCCCCTTCCATGGGCATGGACACCTTCCACTAGACCAGGTTGCTCAAAGCCCCGTCCAACCTGGCTTTGAACACTGCCAGGGGTGGGGCAGCCACAGCTTCTCTGAGCAACAGAGAATTTTTGTTGTTTGATTTCTGGTTTGCTGTGATCTTTATAGAGTATCTAGGTGTGTTTTTTCTTCTCAACAATAAAATATATTAATTTAAACTAGAAGGACCTTTTTAGCAGTGTGTATGCTTAGGTAGATATGCTTATTCCATATTAGAAAAAATTCTAGATTGCTGTTGTGAAGGCCTCTTTGATCCCATCATGCAGTTCAGTGAAGACACTGAACAGTTTTGGGCCCGATATTGATCCCTGGAGAACCCCACTGTTGATTAGTTTGAAAAGAAGCTATTTACCACCACCCTCTGGATGCAGTAGGTCAGCCACTTCCCACCTGCCACACAGGCTCCTTGTCAAGACTGTGACACATTACAGCTTCTAGGCAGAGGCTGTGGGAGACTGTATTGACAGCCTTGGAGAAATCCAGGTAGACAGTGTCCACCACTTGTTCTGCATCAACTGAGCAGGTTACTTTGTCATAGAAGGCAGGCATGTTTGTCAAGCACGATTTGCTTCTGGTGAATCCATGCTGGCTTTTCCCAGTTGTGTGCTTCATTTGTCTTATGATAGCCCCTAAGATGATTCACTCCATAACCTTCCCAGGGACTTAAGTAAGACTGTCCCATAATACTGTTTCTTATGAAATTGCATAGGCACCAGAATTGTAATCTTGTATCTGATTGCTTCTGCTGTTAATACAAAATCTATAGTAAGTTATTCTAATAACTAGAGTTATTATTTAAATTAGAAAAGTACTCATGGAGAATTATTCCAAACAATACAATAATTTATTTGCTTTTGTCCTATATTCAGCATATTAATGCACAGGTTTCTACTTTGAAATTGATCTAGCCAGTATGTTACACCTTTTGAGTGCAGGAGCTTCAATACTGTTTTGTCTTGACGAGATATATTCAATAGTAATACTGCATGCATTTATTTTAATATATACACATGACCTAAGCTGTTGTGGAATTCTTAAAGGGGTGGGAGGTACAGCTGCTTATTTATGTGCTGTAAAGACTTAACGGGGTTGGTTTATTTGGTTTTAGTTAACTGAAGCAGCTTGAAGCATTACCATGCAACAGAAAACACTTTTGTTCACTTCTGTATTAATAACATTAAATGGTCTAGAGATTTTATATAGAAAGCTAAAGGGCTTGAAATACACATTTTAATTTTCTTTTCTCTTTTCTTCCCACTATGTAGAGCTTTTCTATCTTTCTCACAAACTGGTGGATTTGTACCCAAATAATCCTGTAAGTTGTTCTAAGCCTTCACTGCCAGGTAGCTTTTTTTCTAGGTGAAAGCGAATAAAAGTTGTAATGCAACAGTCAGTCTGAGCAACAAAATCAAAATCTGTTTCTGGGTGGAGCTAGTAAAAAGGATTTACTCCTTTTATTTTCTGCACATTGAAATTTTCTTATACCAAGGTTCTTTATAACAAAGTACTTGTAAAATATACTCAATGTGAAGTACTCACTTCGAATAATAATTTAAAACAAATGCCACAGAATTCCATAAATGTCTGTGGCTCCCTAGGCAACCTTTTCCGCTGTTTAATCACCTTCACAGTGAAAATTATTTTCCTTTTACTCTGTCTGAATTCTTAGTTTTGCAACTTGTACCCATTGCCTCCCATCCTATCGCTGCACCTCAGAGAAGAGTCTGCCTCTGCTGTCTGTGTTCTCTACCATTAGATAATTGAAGACAGCAGTCAGCTTTCCACTTAAGGCTCTCTTCATGAGGCTGAACAAACCTGGTTAGAGATGCACATGCCAACAGTTTTAGCTTGTCTGTAATAAATAATTCAAAGAGCTGGTTGTGATTTCAGTGAAAAATTTCTAAGTTTTCTAATTATAATCCGTTTCACTGTTTTGCGTCACTTATGGCGACATTTCACTAAAATCAGTGTGATACGTCTAATAATATTCTATTTTGATTTTAATGCACAGGTGTCATGGTTTGCAGTAGGATGCTACTACCTCATGGTTGGCCACAAAAATGAACATGCCAGAAGATATCTCAGGTAAACATTTTTTTTTCTGTTTTTCCTTAGCAAATCTGTTGCTCACTTGCTAAATAAATATTTAATGTTCACCATTGATTGAAAACTCATAAAATAAATGGTAACCTCAATAAATTAGTTACTACTAAAATAGTCCCTTTGTTGATACCCTTTTCTTGTTACAGTAATTTAGATCTCATCCATCTAGATACTTTTAAAATGACATACGCATGTGGAATCTCTTTTGGCAGTCACGTTCCTGTTACGGGCAGGTGTAGTCCCTGCATTCGCTCATGCTGCCAAGCTAACTACAGCTGGGTAATGAAGCCTCAGTTCTTAGCTTAAGGATACTGAGGTGGTCTCCCAGCTTCAGGTCTTAAAGGGAAGAATTAGATAGAAAATTCTGACATTTGGCTGTCATTCCTTCTCTGCACAAGCAGCCTTGGGCTAGTTGGTCAGTCAGTCCGACACCCTTTCCTGTAGGTCTTCTGATGTGATATTTATATATTTACATCTATGTGATAGAATATATTTATTTTGAAATGTATAGCTAGAAATGCTTTTTTGTAACTTGCCCAATTCACCTATTATATTATTATGTTCAGTACTATCAAATAATTCCTGCTGTCCATGAACAGCAACAGAAATAATACAGTGAATTCTTGAAAATACTTGCTACTTTCAAGTGTTAAGTAGTTTGAACTTTTAAAATTAACTTTGTTTACCACTGGTCATAACAGATTATTTTAATAGATACCTAACTATGTGGCCTGTCATTGCTATGTAAGTAGTCACCTGAAGCAGATGAAGTTTAATTTCAGATGTGTTTGCTTGTGACTTGCTCTTGTTGTTAGCAAAGCTACTACACTTGAGCGAACCTACGGGCCTGCGTGGATAGCTTATGGACATTCGTTTGCAGTTGAGAGCGAGCATGACCAAGCAATGGCTGCATACTTCACAGCTGCACAGCTTATGAAAGGGTATGTCAAAAATGTCATATTTAGGAATATAAAAATTAATCTATAAATAGTGTACAATATTCATCTATATCCCTTTAAACAGTAAGAATACATTTGCAACAGTTATCTGGTAGAGAGCAAAGGAGGAAAAAAACACCAAATAATTTCATCATCTGCATTTAACTGAATTATTTGTGATTACTGTTGTGATTTTTATAAGTTCTAAAGTAAAGCTTTATATTCAGGCAGCTTGTGTTCTGCCTGAAAGCTCTCTGAAAGTTGTGAATCATGTTTGTGATACCAGGTCATAAACTGCTGTATAGTAATATCTTGAAGAGCTGTTTCATGCTGTGGAAAAGGCTGTAAAATGAGTTGCAGACTAATCATGGGCATGCTGCATATAAAACTACAGTTTTTCATTGTAGTTAATGGTAAATGTAATCTCTGTAGTTACTACTTCTTCCATATTCTGTTTGTAAATTAAACATATGAGGGAAACTAGGAAAAAAAATGCTCAGAACTAACTTAAGTATTGAGAAAACATGATTCTAGATACAGGTTGCAATTATATATTGGAGTTCAAATTTTTCGTCAGAGTTAAGCAATAACTAACAAAGATGTAAACTCTTTTAAATTGCACCTTAGGTTAACAGTCCACTTAAAACAGCGTCTACTTGGATGTACATAAAGATATGCAAACACGGCATTTCTTTATAGCTTGTGATGCCATTCCTGATAAGTGGATGTTTGTTTTATTGTGGTTTGGTGTTTTGTTTTGTTTTTTTTAGGTGTCATTTGCCAATGCTCTATATTGGACTGGAATATGGTTTGACCAACAACTCAAAGTTAGCTGAAAGGTTTTTCAGCCAAGCTTTAAGTATTGCACCTGAAGATCCTTTTGTTATGCATGAAGTTGGAGTGGTTGCATTTCAAAATGGAGAGTAAGCTCACAAAATACAATTAAATACAATCTTAAATATGGATTATCCTGAAGTGTAATGTGCCAATATATCTGCTAAAGTACTTACATTGAACTGTAGTTCCTTTTGGTTCTAGTTTAGACGGTGTTTATCCTAAACCCTTGATTTCTACATTGTTATTTGTTGTTTAAGTTTTAATGACGAAAGAATTCAATGCTTGAGGAACATGCAGAGATTGATTTCCAGTACCTAGTACCTTCCAATACCTAAAGAGGCCTACAAGAAATCTGGAAAGGGACTTTTTACAGGGGCATGTAGTGACAGGACAAGGGGAATGGCTTTAACAGAGGATAGATTTAGATTAGATATTAGGAGGAAGTTCTTTACTGTGAGGATGGTGAGGCACTGGCCCAGGTTGCCCAGAGAAACTGTGGCTGCCCCATCCCTGGCAGTGTTCAAGGCCAGGTTGGGCAACCTGGGGCTTTGAGCAACCTGGTCTAGTGTGAGGTGTCCCTGCCCATGGCAAGGGGTTGGAGCTAGATGATCTTTAAGATCATTTCCAACCCATTCTATGATTATCATCTTGCGTGTGCCTTTCATTGTGTAGTTGCGTGCCTTGAAAAGGCATCTGTCACCTGTCTGCACACACAAGTGTGCAGTGCAGACACATGCTATAAAATTTTGTACAGCAGAATGTTTTGTCATCTTGGAAGATTCCAAATCCCCTGAAACATTCTGGAAAAAATACCGTAACGGATGTAAGATGTATTTAATGAACATTCTCAGTTTTAACTTTGACTTGTCAGCACTTAAGAGCACGTGCACAGTCTATTCAAACATAAATTAGTTTTTACATCTAATTTCGCTCATACGATGAAATAATGTTAAAGAACTGTTCCTTGTAATACAGTTTTCTTTTGTCACTAATGAAAACTCTTCACTAATTTACTTTCCTTTCCTCCACCCCTCATTATTAGCTGGAAAACTGCAGAAAAGTGGTTTCTTGATGCACTGGAAAAAATCAAAGCTATCGGAAATGAGGTATTTTTCTTAATAACATTCACAATCCCAAATGTGTAAAACTCTGGGAAATTTTACAATATCTTGTGACAAAATATGCTATGTTTATTTTAAGATAGAAGCAATAAAATATAAATTTGACTTTAAAAGTTGGACCATTTATTTGTAATGGAGTATGTTGGGGTTTTAGATGAGAATCATCACACTTTATCTTCAGTGCTATAGGAAAATGCAAAAAGTATGTTTCTATATGAAATAAAAATAAATTCAGCACAACATTCAGTTACAGTCTGGGAAGCTGCAGTAACTTGAATTGCTGTGTTATTTTGCAGGTGACAGTGGATAAGTGGGAGCCTTTATTGAACAACTTAGGACATGTCTGCAGAAAACTCAAGTAAGCAGAGAGTACTAGAGCTTCATTTAGCTCAAATACTGCAGAAATGTTTTCTCCAGGCCTGCTTCTTATTTATATCAAGATTACGTACCACATGAGAGCAGAGTGGAAATACTCTATAGGAACAAAATTCCCTAAATCAGCTTCTGAAGATAAATATGTTAATTGCCCCTTATATCCAGTTTACTACATGCAACTTTAAGTACTTAATGTAAAAGCCTTTCCTTAACTATTGGTTATTATTTGATAGAGCTTTTAGATCCTTGTGTGGGTGTGAATTCTAACTGGCTGCTGTACCAGGCCTGACACACTTGAGTATGTCCAGTGATTTAATTAACAGAAAATGGGTTTTATGCTGATTAATTGCTTGGATCAGTGCTTGTGGGGTTTTTATTGGAGCAAAAGACTCAGTGACATAAACACAGCAACAAAGTATTACTTTATGGCTTGTGAGAACAAAACTGTTTCATATTTCCATTTAATGAAGAGCAAAAGAAAGTGCAAAGTGCATGCACAAGATGTAAGTTTTAACATAGAGAACTGTTTTCTCCTTAATTACTTTTATCTGATTTTAGCCAGTGTTTTATTTATCAGTACCATATCTTTCTTTTTAGTGTCATGGTTTTAATTGTCAAATTGGTGCATACTGTAATTTTTGTTTCAAAGCTCCTAACGAGAATGTGATTATGGTAGATACAAGCTGTATTTATGTTTTGGTAGTAATTGCTTTGTGTTTGAGTTGCCAATTAGTCTTCATTTTCATTATGAAATACGGATGTATAATAGTTACCTCTTCTGCCAAGATCAAACAAAAGGCACTGCTGCTGGAATCTATTCATGAGTATAATTGCAAGGGTTTTGGTTTTTTTCAAATACTTGTTTCAGTTATTATTCCTTTTGGTTTTTGGTTTGTTTTGTTTTTTTTTTTAATTTTCACAATAAGTTGGTAACTGCTTACATCACACTTAAGACAACTTGCATTGTGTTATTTGTTCAGGTTCAGAAACCCAACCTAATGTATTTCTACATCATTGTAAAGCATCTTTCAAGCAAATTGAGAATCCAGGCAGCTGTACATGTGCTTTGAGAACTTAAAAAATTCTATAGTAACTAATTTATTAGTATTTGTAATATATGATATTGTTATATGAAAAAAAACATACTGGACACGTGTCTACTCACTAGTATTCTGTGGCTGAAATTTGAAAGCAGCATATTAAAATACAGTGGTAGTTAATTGGACAGGTAAATAACATTCAAATCATGTGAAAGGTTTATGCTGCAAGCAAAGAGTTGCATAATTTTTCTGCCTCAATTGTTACTTAATGCTGTCTCACAACTTCATGTGTTGCTGTTTGCATAATTTTAGTCTAACTATAGACATTAAAATTTCTTCTGAATAGGCAATTGCTACCTTTAACAAGTCAGATGTGCCAGTCAAATGTGTCAGTTCTCAGAGTAATGCAATAATGTACATTTAATGCTTGTTTTATAAAATAACAAATGCAGTAAGCAGTCTCATTAATGGATAATTTTCAAAGAAAGGGTGGCTGGTATTAGGAAGAATGAACATGGGTATGTGTAAACCTTTCTTCTGATAGAGACTAGCAAAATAGAAGTGACAGAAGTACCAGTGCATGCAGCACAAAGGTTGTGAAATTTCTGCCCAGAGAGTTTTCTCACTTTGCAGAATGAGTGATTCAGTCTGGTATTGCTCCTCTGCTCCCCCAGGAGAGGAAAATGAAAGCTACAGAAGGAAAGCTAATGTTACAATGAGCTGCGTTAAACTTCTAAAGCAACTTACCACATCAGATTGCTAAGACCATCTCCAAATGAGGCCTGGCTGTAGGCAGCTGTTTTGCTCCATAAGGGAACAACGATTTCTCAGTTATATTGAGGAAGAAAATTGTCAATATCCACAAGTCTTTAGTGTGTTCTGTTATGTTCAGAGTATGAAGCAATGATTTTGAAGTTCTTGCAGGACCGTGTGCCAGTGAGATAAGGAAAATACCAGTACAATACTAGAAAGACACCTTTCACCCTGCAGCTTGCTAACAGATCTTCTGTATTGAACCCTAACAGGAAATATGAAGAAGCACTGGAATACCATCGCCAGGCTCTAGTATTAATTCCTCAAAACGCTTCTACTTACTCTGCCATTGGCTACATACACAGTCTAATGGGCAATTTTGAAAGTGCCATCGACTATTTTCATACGGTATGTAACAGGTTTAAATTAAAGTGCTGGTCACAGATTCTGTTACTTACTTTTTCATAAAAATCTTCCGAAGTTTTCTATCGATGAAGTAAAAGCTGGCCATTTTGGAAAACTTAGTACTTGGATCCTTCTTTGTTACAAATCAACTGTATATCGTAATTGTCATATACATTTTATGTGCATAAACTTCTCATGCAGCTGAAATAACTTAAAATACTTCCAACCTATGCCTTAAAGTGGATATTTTGAAGTGCAACGTATGTTATACTTCATGGTTTGTAAATTATTCTCTCTCTGTACAACATATATACCTTGTCTTGAACACTTCCAGGGATATGGAATTGTTTAAGGACAGGTTGGACAGGGCTTTGAGAAACCTGATGTAGTGGAAGGTATCCCTGCCCATGGCAGGGGGTTGGAACTAGATGATACTTAAGGTCCCTTCCAACCCAAACCATTCTGTGATTCTATGATTCTATATTTGTTTCTGGTTTTGTTTTTGTGCTTTGCTTGATTACTGCTTCAAACAGTTCACAGAATAATATTACTTTCTTTGTGCAATGTTTTGCTTGTACAATGAAGACACTGCTGTGATAGCACTGTTGAGCAACAAAACAACCAACTTAGCACCATTGTGGACTGAAGATGTAAATGGTGTTATTTGCTACTGAATACTTTCAACTGTGTTTTTAATAGGCCCTTGGTCTTAGGAGGGATGACACATTTTCAGTCACAATGCTTGGACATTGCATAGAAATGTATATTGGTGATTCTGAAGCCTACATTGGTAAGTCTTTCACTTATTTGACTTTTAAAGTCATCAAGTCCTTTGAGAGGAGTCTTATTTTTAGTGAAGAAAGACTGTCTACCATTACCTAGTTAACTTACAAAGTAGAGTATGTTTTTGTTTGGTTGGGGTTTTTTTGTTGGTTAGTTGTTGTTTTTTTAATGGCTAACTGAGTCAAAACTTACCAGCAATTGCAGCTGACCGCCGTTTTTTGTAAGCACCATGACAGTAAATTCTTAACAGAACAAAGAAAGGAAGCACTTTGCCATGGAAGGTGGTGGTGGGTTTCTTTTATAGGAAATACTGATTTGTGTCAGCTTAGAAACTAAAGGGGGTGTTGAAATAAAATAGAAATGTGGAGTTAAAAATTGGAGCACTAGTGCTAACACCGCTGTAAAGCAATATGGGCAAGGCATTTTCATTGTGTCAAAACTCTGCTCTGTGGAGATAGGATAAATTCTTCTGTCTCCAAAAACACAGCTTTACATGTGGTAAGGAAAATAAAAGCGCTTCCTAACAGTAATATGTCATATTGCCACAGTTGGAAATAGTCTTTGAAAGCTTTCTCTCCCCCAAAAAACTACTTGTGCTTCACTGAACTTAGTGATTTATCTGTAATGAATGCAGTTGATGTAGTGTCAAGCATGTTAACGTGGCTGAAGCCAGTAAAAGCCATCTGTGGGATCTATTGCTTTTCCTGCAGATTTTTTGCACAATTGAAGCATATGTTTTTCCTCAATATTATCAATATATAGTCAGTTAACACATCTGGATGAACTGTGCAGATGTGATACACGTTAATTCAAACCATGCTGTGTGCAACTTAAGTCAACAAAAAAGCCTCTTAGAGGATTGGGAAGCAAATTGGCAATTACTTCTCATAACAGAAATCTGAATCAGAGTTGTACCTCTTACATTGCGCTTTTTTCAGAAAGAGGGCTGCTGGATTTTTTCAGAACAGCTCTATCAACTTCAGTCACTAAGCAGTGAGAGCTCCCTGTTGGTCTGAAAGCAGAAAATCAGTAGTTTCTGGATGGTAGCTTCTTTGGCATACATTTTTGGGAATGATCATTTAGAATAAACTAATGGTTTGACTGTTTTCCTAGGAACAGAGATCAAAGACAAATTAAGATGTTACGACTTTGATGTGCACACAATGAAGACATTAAAGAACATAATTTCACCTCCCTGGGATTTCAGAGAATTCGACATAGAAAGACAAACTGTGGATGAAAGTGGCATAGTAACATTAGAGACATCACATCAAAGAAAAAGTACAGATACCAGTCGCCCACTGGAAGAAACGTTTGAGATTGAAATGAATGAAAGTGACATGATGTTAGAAACATCAATGTCAGACCATAGCACGTGACCATAAATGCTGATAGAGAGCTCATTTTGTTGAAGTATAATACGTTTGTTTTAGCATTTTGTTATGGTGTTCTACTTTAAGAATTTACTATTTTTCTATGAATTCAAACTACTACTCTGTACTTAACACCAGAGAAATAATGCTTGCCTTAAGGATGATTAAAAAGTATAGGTGGTGGACTGTTTCTACAAAATTAATCATACAAGATGAAGTAAAAAATAAATTCCCTTTTTTTAAAAACTGTTTACTGATCTGTCTGACATCAGTAAGACTGTGAAGGCTTAAAAATAGTACTTCACATGGAACTGTTCACAGTGTTGTTAAATTGAATAGCCAGTCTAATGTAGTAGTATTGTGGCTTCTGAGTTTTCATTCTGTCTCTGTGGAATGCCTTCTCAGTAAATAAACAGAATTCCATGAAGTTTTATACATGCTACTCCATAAATATATATTTATTTAAGGAGCAATTTCAATGGGTTTCCATCATTTGACTCTTAATTTGTCATACA
>JANHGB010031827.1:0-29242 GCA_026283785.1 Coracopsis vasa | reverse complement strand
CCTCCAGCGTATCAACCAAACCACACAGCTTGGTGTCATCGGCAAACTTGCTGAGGGTGCACTCAATCCCACTGTCCTTGTCACCGACAAAGATGTTGAACAAGGTTGGTCCCAACACCAATCCCTGAGGGACACCACTCATCCTGTGGCTTTTTAATTTCATTGGTAGAGAAAAATTTTTTGACATCTTGGCTCGGCAGAGTTTTTTGGTCCCACACTCTCTTTGTTTCCTGCATGTCACTGCACCACATCTCGGGCACTGTGGTTTTTTGATCAAACTTTCCATTTGACATGAAATTTTACTTATATTTGCAAAAGTAGATGGTGCCCAAGGATGGCACAAGTACAATTTACTCCCAGGGAGGTTCCAGTTTGACACAAGAGGAAAGTTTTTTACAGTGAGAATAATCAGCCATTGGAATAACCTGCCTTCAGACGTGGTGGGTCCCCCAAAGTTGAATACTTTTAGTTTGAATTCTAGTTTGAATGATTTTAAGTTACTCAGCACTTTAAGGGTGCTAAGCTGTCTTGTCTTGTCTTGTCTTGACTGTGCCTTTGCCAAGAAAGGTTGGACTAAATGGTCCTTGAGGTTCCTTCCAATCTGGTATTCTGTCATACGGCAGGTTGCAGGCCATGCGTGCTCGCCCATTGTGTTCTTCAAGAAGGTGGCTCTCAACAGCTCAGCCCTCATGTAGTGCTGTCAGGCACCACGTTCCTGCATAGGAAGAGGGGAGCTAGGAGAGGACAGATCCCCAGTGCTCTCCCCATGGCTCAGTGCTGCCGAGATAAGCAGGCATGCTGCAGCTGCCAGCACTGAGATGACACAGAGTTGGTTTGGTGTCTTCAAAAGCTTGAACTGCTCAAAAGGAGCCTTGGCTCTTGATACCTCACTGCGAGGAGAAAACACCTAATGTTTCCTTTTACTAGGTTGGGACGGCAGATAATCTGATTTATCCAAATGTGTTCTCAAGTTTCCCAACAAAGCTCTTGCTGAGCAGTAACCCTTCTGCTCTTGGACATGCCTCTTGATCTCTGTTTGATTTTGTTTGTAGGCTGGAGAGCTGCCACAGCTGCTGAAATCAGAGATTTGGTAAGTGCAACAGAAATACTGAGTTTGAATGTTTGAGAAGGAAGCAGATGCATCTCCTTCATTATGGAAAGAAATGATTCAAAGGTGGGTAGTGCTTTTAAATAACAATTGGGAGGAAGCAACTGCTAAATCAATGAGAAAGCTTTGGGTAAAATTATACATGGAAAAGTACTATTTCCTGCCTGAAAGTACAAAGCTGGGTAAGTAGTCAGGGCTGGGTGCTGCAGAGATATTTAGAGCACTAGCCAGCTTTATTAACCCCATTCAAATAATTTTTGAATATAGATTTTTCAGTTCTATATTGTTCCCTTGAACTTAACAATAACCTAGAGCTTCTTTTTTTCTGCATAATATATGTTGGTCTTTCCACTCATTAAACACAAGATAACAGCACTTAATTTAAGTTTTTATTCAGAAATTATTACCTCTCTGCTAAAGCCTTTGCTGAATGTCCACTATGTAGATCTCAAATTCAATTACCTCTCCCTAGCAGCTGGGGAGATGAAGGCTGGAGAAAGCCAGTGGAATCATTTTGTTCAAATTTATTGTGGAACTAAATCAATCTCCATATGAAAGGACTTATATCTCGGTTGATGTAGGTGGCTTTCAGCCGAGACATCAATAAATCATAGGTCAGTAAATGGCAAGCACTGAGGAGTTTTTGGTGAAGCCTTACATTCGTAGAGCTCTCCCTTTCTGCTTTTGAGCTCCATCGTTGTGTAGGTTCAAATTTTCCTTCCTGGCTGGAAACATCTCAAGTGTTCCATGGAGACTGATCATTACTCTTGTTACTGGTCTCCTCATTTGCACTGGAGGGTTGAATTTGGAATGGAAGGCTACCTAAGTGAGTGATGGAACAAGACCCAGTCAATCTGGGTAAGTTTGAAAATGGCTGGTATGCCATTAGTAAAGATTATCCAGAGCATGTTGACTCACCGAGGTGCTGTAGGTGCTGAGAAACATCTGCAATTCTGCCATCCTCCCATTGCCAGTACTGAAGTTCAAGCCCTTACCACATGAATATACAAGGGAACTACCTTAAATTCTTCCAAAAGCAGTGTCTACAAAAAAGACCAAGAATGAGCCATTTACTGGACATTTTATTTTCCTCCAAAACCACAGCAATGGCATGGAGGATGGCAGGCCTTTCTCATCTACCCTCTGGATTCTTCCTACACTGTGGGACCGAAAGCACCAAGGGGAACATGACTGAGGGTTTTGGGACCAGAGAGAATATTTCAAGCTGGAAGAAGACTGCTCCTGTATCCTCCCTGCACTTATAGAAAAACAAAGGCAGGTTCAGGCATGCTGACATCCATTTCTCTAATAATCCTGTGCTATATAATAATAACCCCAGCCCACTTCAAATCCACTAGGAGGAAAACTGCTTATTAATGCAGATAAATGAGCATTCTTTCTTCTTGTTTTTCCCTGTGAAACTTTTAATATTTGGAAACTTGATCAGTCAGCTGTCTAGGAAGAGACTGATTTTCCTTCTCCATCCTAAGAAGGAGGTGGATTGGCTCTTCTACTAAACACAGCCTGAGTGTAAAACCTTGTGGAGGATGGAAGATTTTAGTCCAGACTAACTTTCCTGATAACTTGAATTAGAGAAACATTTTAATAAATTAAACAGTGATTTCATGGGAATGCGTTTAATATTTTATGCATGTGAAATTATGCATACAAATCAGATTAATGAAGTGAATAGTTTATAATCAAGCTTGGGGCTGGAACATTCCTCCCCCCCCCCAGGATAGATGACTACACTATCCTTGGGTCCACCTCTGCCCATATCCTGCTGCTGATGTTGCTGAGGGAAGGGACACACTCTTTTCAAAGCTGGGTTTCTGCTTTGTGAAGTTATTGTATAAAACTTAGCATGGAGCTCAGTGTAGGCACATCTCACAAGTGTCATTAATTTAAATAACTGCTAGGTATTGCAAAAGAAGCCCTGAAAGTGTGGGGTTTGAAAGAGCATCATAGCTGTTTACTAGTCAATGTCAGAACTGTGAGAGCAGAAGGAAGAAGTCCAGGTAAATGGGAAGGCTGCACACCTTGGGATGCGGGGTGGGAGAAGAGTCTTGAAGTCTGTGGATGAAATCAGTGCCAAAAGTTGTGGGAATGGGTTTCTGGTTCTGTTTCTTTCTGAGACAGATACAGAAGATGACAGTGCTGGAAGCTGACTGCCAGCAGCAAGATGCTTAAGAAGCTGCTGTTATTAATGATATAACCCTCCGGTAAAATAAAGATAAGCTGTATCAGATACTGTAAGATCACAAGTCGAGCACAAATTCCAGTTCTTCTGTCTGCAGCGGTGTTTCTCAAAATTGAGGCCTCTAGCAGGATTGTGACCTCCAGTTCTCTTTGCAGGGTTCCTGGAACGTACCTCATTTAACCTGAAATCAGTCTGAAGGAATACCCTCGTTGCCGAGTATGGGACTTCATTCAGTAGGAGTCTTGGTCTGCAACTGCTTTTGAGATTTCCCCTGCTCTGCCAGGGTTTGCATTAAGCTAGCAGTGCTGCCCTGAGGGCTTCGCAGGTCTCCCTATGCCTGCTGCATACCTGGAGCTGTGTGTGCTGGTCCCTGACCCCTAGATTTCTATACCCACACCACCAAGGCATTTACAAAGTACATCACTGGCTGGTTTCTGGGGATTAACCAGATAGCTTTTCTGTGGCTTAAACAAATACCTGTGATTCATGTGCTAAAATCCGAGGTCCTTAAAGGTAGGCTAAGTGCTAAAGGCATGGGAAAGGAAGCGATACAGCGGCAGGATATTAAGGAGGTTTACTTTTAGAATTCTGTTATAAATTCTACTTTTAAATGAAAACCTGTGTGTGGTGCCAAAGGGCAAAGATAGAGCAACCATGCTGTGTGCATTCAGAAAATGAAGAATGGGTTAGCCTGGAAATTACTGTCTGCATTAAGTCTCAGACAACTGCTGAATAAATTAAACAGGTTGGAGAATAACGTAAATTATGTATGGGAAAATAAATATCCCTGCATGCACACTAAGCTACAAAAGCTACAGCAGTCCTAAGTGGATTTTAAGGACTTTATTCTAACAATGTAAGTTAGAGAAAAGCTGTTGGGGTCATTTGTGTTATTTTCATGCATCTGGAGAGCAGATCAAACAAGTGCAGTAGGCTGCTGGATGTGTCATATGTCTGTGACACAGCTGGCTTGTCCCACCCCAAATCATGGACTGCTGAGGTTCTTGCTAGCTGAGGTAAGTGCCAGTTGGCTGGGATGATGGTGGGAGGGAAAATGACCATGCAGAAGGAGCAATGGTGCCTTGTTGCAGGAAATCTCAAATCTTTTAATGTAATAATCTTTAACACATTTATCCATGCAGGTTTCCCCTACACGCATTTGACACATAGGTTTCATATATTTCTTTTGCCAAAGAATATTCTTTGTCCTGAAGGATCAAGCAAATGCTTAAAAATAGTAGCTGAAAAAGAGCTGAAGGAAGTAGTGGGTTTTTTTGTTATTACAGATAGGTCTGGATAAACTTGTTCAATGACATGCTCAATCTCTAATTTAATTGCCAGACCTTGAGGAGGTGAAACATGCAGTTGAATTTGGGTGCTGGCTTTGATATGGGCACTTGGGGGTCTTGTTTGAATAATGAATTTCTCAAGTCCTGCTTATCATGCCAACATAAATAGTTTCTCCTTTACCTGGACTTCAAGTCCTTCATTTTTCTTTGAAAATTTTAAATCATAGAATCATAGAATAGTTGGGGTTGGAAAGGGCCTTATGATCAATCATGGAGACTCTTGTCTCACCTTGCTCAGGTAACTCTGATGGGCAGGGATGTGGTACCCTGCCTCACATCACCCTTTGTGGGTGTTCTCATGTAGGCCAGCGCTGCCCTACCTGTCAGTGTGCAAATTAGCATCCAGAATAACTATTTTGTATATGCTCTGGATATCTTCCATGTGCTCTGAGGGGCACAAGCTGCTGTGAGAAATGCTTGCTGAAGCTTAGAAGACCATGCTAGGTGCACATGGCATTAAGCATTCTGCCCTGATAATTAACACAATGCTGGTAAGTTAAAAATGTAAAGGTGACATTGTGCATACGTCTCTCTTAGTATGAAAAGACAAGCAGCTTGTTAATATATGAAATATATGAAATGGGTGCTATTTTATTTCAATTTAGAGAACTGAAACTTAATTCTGGATAGAGAAAAGGAGTGAATCATTCCTGATGGATTCATCATAGCCATTGCTGCTCTAAAACTTACTTTCTCTGCTATAGCTGCTTCAGGTTGCATGAGGAATGTAAGGGTTTTAAACACCCTTTTTTTCAAAGCCATTTGTTTTGTTATTTTAAATATAGCCTTAGATGTACTCACTGTTTTTATGCAGGTACCTGGAAATTGCAAATTCTGTGACTGGTTATAGTGGCTCTGATGTGATAATAAAAGGTGATTACATCCCATTGCAGCAGCAGGGATTTCTGGAGTGTGGCAATGCATGAAGAAGGGTTCTCTCTGCATGTTACTGAACAAATACGACAAGAGTAGGTCTGGCAGTTGCATCCCTGATTTCTGTCTATCCTCTTGAATCGATAATTTTATTGACTGAGCTTGGCAAATTTACATTCCTTATTTTGCCTGTCCTCAGAGCAATAAACCTCGAGAAGATTATTTATGTTGGCCTTCCCAAGCCTACTACCTCCTCTCATGTGGCACAGCCGCTTCCACGTTGACAAAGCTCTCTTATGCAGCATTTGTTCAACAACATTTCCTAAATGACAGCATTTCTTTGCTGTTGGAGGGTAGGGCATTAGTAAAATCTTTCAAATAAAGGTTAGCTGCTAATTTTGTCACTCATGGCAATGACGAGGCATCTCTGTTGCTTTAGTTTAAGGCAGATCTGCATGTCTGCTGCGGTCTATCTGCAGACTGGCCGAAGGACATCTGAGGACAGATGCTGAAGATCTGAAATGGGATAAATGATACAAAGGAACATGAGGTGTAGAAAACATCACCTGCGGATCCTGGGAGGAAAGTGAGACACAGGAGATGTTGAGTCAAACCTCTGACCTCTGTAGTGGGTTGTGTAGAATGGAGGAGTAATTCAAAAAGCATATAAAGTAAAGGGGATGGAAAATCTGAATGACAGGTATCTTTTTATGAAATAACTTCTTTCTGGTTTTAAAAGTACAATGGATTAAATAGAGCTGTGTTTCACTGAATTGTTTCAAATGCATTAAATGTACAATTTGTGGGGAGGGTAGGAATTAATGCAAGAAAGGAAAAGCAGGTTGTGCTCACAGGATGATGATGCTGGGGCATCCAGGATGCTGTGGAGAGTTGCTGTTTGGAGGATGGCATGATGGGGTGTCTGAGCTGTCCTGACACCTTTCCTACAGTCCCACAGAAATCTGTTAAATAGAGATTAAATAGATCTGTTATTAAATAGATCTGTTAAATAGGAACCCTTGTATTGTCTGCCCCGTGTTTCCCCTGCAGAGTGTTTCCCCTGCAGAGGTGTAGGTGACATCTGGAAAGCTTCAGTCAAACTGACAAAAATTGAAAAGAATCAGTGACTTTTAAATTTGTGCTGTTTCCCCGTGCCTGGCCCCAGTACTTGCAACCTGGTTTTAAATAATGTTTCTCTTTAGTTTTGTTGTGCTGTGATGGGGTAGCATCTGGTTGCCAAAAGAACAGATATTGTAATATGGACATGAGGTATAGTAAGAGGCTTTTAGCTGACAAACCTTTTCACTGTAAAACCCAGAGTCAGTTGGGCTTTCTCTGGCCTCACTTCACCAGGTGTTTTTTGCCATTTATTACTGTCTTTTTAAAATATATATTCTGAAATTCCAATGTGTATATAATGGGGATGATATGCAGTTGTGCTTCAGACTGAATGTGAGCCATCTGTCAAAAACAAAAGCTAAATTCTGTGTAATAAAAGCCACAGAAAGATTGATATTTCACATTAAAGGGAGAGCTGAAAAAAGCAATTTTGTTTATGGGCAAACCTGTGTTTGCCACATTTTTCATGTCATATAAAGATGGAAATCTCACCTTATGGCTATAGATTACTGTTATATTTCAGTCTTTGTAATTGTGGACAGATATACATGTGCTTCTACATTGAGAGATAATTCCATGTGTATGGTTGATAACAATGAGTCCATTAGAACATATGTTCCTGCTGCTTCTCAGAGGTGCAGTATTTCCCATTTGCTGCCCTCAGTCTATTTGATGAAGCACATTCTTCTAGTAATTTGACTGATATGTGAAACTGTTTTGGTGCTTTCAGCTTATTTCAAACCTGTTCTAGAGGGTGATGGAGGTTGAGAAGAGAGTGACTTGGCTGGGCAGGGACATGGAGGCAGCAGATTGTGAATCCTCACCTTATATAAGAGCAAGTGATGTACTGAAGAAACAGTTCTGAGCACAGCACCTCAGAATTGTGTAAACCCTTTAATTATTGACTGTAGTGTTCCAGTAAACATTTTTTACTGGAAATCGCTGTCTGAGTTGCATTGCCTCTGGAACAGGTATCCACGTGTTTGGGAAGTGCACCCTCAGGCTGACTTCTGCACTAACCCCACTGCAGTCCTGACAGTCCCTGCTACATATAACAGAGCAAGACAGAGACTTTTTGCATATTTATGGACCTCCTCTTAAAGGATAGTTGTGTTCTGATCCTACAGCTCTTGTGTGTAAGTCACAAGTTGTTGCTTGGGTACCTCTGGGCAGGTAACAGGATGGAGTTACCAGCCCAGGCTGGCAGGTTTCCTCATCTGTAGTGCAGGATTAGCATATTCACCAGACAACTGGAAAGGGAGAGATTATTCTCTCTGCCCCCAGGTAATTGGTGCAGTCAATGTAGGCTTGGGTAATGCCTCTGAGATGTCATGCAGTGCCGATGCTCTACGGGGAGTCCTGCAGGAGAAGCTGCAGTTACAGCATCCTGTTCTTCTAATGGTCTGGCTGGGGGTGATGAGCTCTGATTAATGACTAATCCTGCAAAGCAGGTCCCCTCCTGCTACCAGGTGTGCAGTGAGCTCCTCTCCTTGCTTGCTCTGCTCTGCCTGGCAAGGAACAGGCTGAGCTGCAGGCTCCTGGTGGCAGCCTGGACCTGAGCCGTTCTCAGTGGTCTTCCTTGTTTGCATCCATGCAAAACCTCCTGTTGAAATGATTCTGCCTGGGTGGCTGCCTCAGCAATAGATTACTCATTTCTTCACAGACATTTGTGCAGTGTAATTTTGCTGCACCTAGCAGTCAGGGTATATATGTGCTGTATGAATCAAATTCTTATTAAACATACTTCTTTCTATGAGTAATAATACGTATGCTTACTGCCTATTTTTTTTATATGTTTACTATAAAGTGCATTTATAAGACAATATTCTACATTCTCTTTTTGCCTCTGTTTCTTCAGGTTGCACTGAAGGTTTCATAGTTGTGGACTGTCCTGCAAGTCCTGCTGTGGCTGGCTTATGTCAATGGGGGTAAGCTACAAATGGATGAGGGACCCTGACATTTCTTTCTGTAATTCCCCCTTTATGCACTCTTTATTCCCACGTTATGGCAAGTATTCTGGGATGTCCTTAGCAGCTCTGTGATGATTTCCTCAGACTTAATCCCTCTCAGAAAGCCAAACCAGGTTTTTAAATCCTGCTGTCATGCCCTTTCCAGATGTTCAAGGGATGTGGAGAGACAGGACAGGAATATGCAATGTCCTGTCAATGCCTTGAGCTGGTGGCAGGTAGAGTGTTTTCTACCTCCATAAAAAGCAGCTTGAGCAGTGATTACAAAGAGAGTGAGAACCAATGCCAATAGTTTAGAGCAGGATGAGACAGTGACAGTGACTGTTATCTTGAGATATGAAACAAATCTGTCCAGTGGTTGTAGACTTGGGAACTCCCTTTCATCCAGTGGATCTGTAACACAGGCAAAACCATCTCAGCTTCACAGACTTTTGTTTCCTCATAGTTAAAAATGGGATGGATGATTCTGAGTGACTATCTTCGAGAAGAGTTTTAATATTAACTACTGAAATGAAGCATGTAAAAGTTACTTATTTGTTGTGGTTCAGTTTGCTATACGCACAAGAGTAAAATCAGCATGTCTGATTTGCCATGTCTGATGTGCAGCGCTGGTTTTGCGCATAGAATGTTGGGGCTTTCTCTGAGACTTGGAGCTGTGGATGGCAGTGAGGGACTCAGTTAATTTTGCTGAGCTGCTCTCGTCATTTCCAAAGCACTTTTCTGCTCTACATGATGAGACCCACTGACAATGTCATTATTTTAAGGACATCTGCTAGGAAGTTGTTCCTAAAGCTGGCAGTTCTGCTGTCTTCGGTAAGTTGCTGCTCTCAGCCTCATCTCAAGGCATTGCTGGACACAGGTAAGCAAGAGAAAGCTGGCTGCGATGGAAGGCCATTTTTATAGCAAGCAGCCACATGATGCAGAGCTTTTATTTAATGGAAGCTGTTTTACAGCAGGCTTAATATTTTTGTATGCAGCACGCTCTCTGCCTGGCTAGGTGCTGTTTGGATCTTCACATGCCACATTGCTGTAGAGTGTGGGGCAGCACAATGGTGATGTCTCCTGGCAACGTTGCATGGGCAGCACAGTGAGATGAACCCTGCTCTTCCTCAGCTACCTTCCTCCTGGAGCAGCCCCTGTACTTGTGGATAAAATGCTGACCTAGTTCAGGCTGTCGATCTCTTACATAAGCAAAAAGGTAATGCAAATTGCATGGCTGTGCCTCTCCGAGTCTTTTGCTCCCTGAATGATAAATACAGATTTGATTTGGCTCACTTGATCACACAGGAAACTTCCAAGGGAGAATAAAAACCATCGGAGCAGTCAGGGGACTGTGACTTGCAAAGTAAATACCCACAGTTTTAAATCTGAAAGAAAAAGCCTGATCTGCAAGAAGGATGGTTTCAAAATAGTGGTTTTGTGAGCTCTGGCTAGATCTGGGGAGAGGCGGCGAGAAGTCTGCAGGCTGCCCCATTTTAATCACAGCTGGTCCTTAGTCCTCAAAGCATCCCGACTATGGACACGCCTGCCTGCTGAGCTTGGTGCAAGCAGCCACTCTGTCCAAGTGCTGTATGTAACTGGTCACAACATCTGCTGCGTTCATAGAAAATAATCATTTTTAGGAAAGCAAAGTTCTCTGCTCCCTAAAGGTGTAAAGCCCAAACCCATGAAGCAGTCTCTGGGGTTCTGTAGACACTTTTCTGTCTTCCCTGTTTTTCTCTCTCGTAATGGGGAAATACATGTGCTCGGTCAAACAAACCAGGACCTGCAAAGACATCATGTTCCTGTTGTAAGGAAGTCCCCACAGCTGCTGGTGTCCCTGCAGCTCTGGTGCTGGCAAACCATGATGCTGTATGTGCAAGAGGCTGCTCCCACAAAAAAACCCCAATTTTTCACCATTGTACCCAAGATTGCTAAGCAGAATGATCAACTGCTTCTGCTGCTTTGTTCATGCACTAGTAACAAGACCTTCCAGAGCATACGTGCCTTCAACCTGGTATGGCTACACTTTGCGGTGGAATGGAGAACGTTGAACTATCTGCATCTAAAGATGGGCCTCCTTACCTTTCAGGTGACTTGCCACCACATGAATTTTCAGCCTTAGTTCACCAATTTACTGGTTTTCTTGAAGTAATTTCAGTTTTGAACTGAAGAAATGGAAATTTAATAGTTTTCATTCAATTAAAAAATGGCAAATAGACTCAATGGGGAGAGATACTGTAGGCAAAATAGTCTAATGTTAATGTTTCAGTAGTAGCTGCTCATTGTTAGTGAAATGGGTGGAAATAAGTCAAGATGAGATGATTTTTTTTTGTAGTTTGAAAAAAGATGACTATGGACTATAGGTTGTGCAGTGCTAAACGCTACCATGCCAAAATTGCATGTGATTAAATACTCATCAAACACAACCGTGGAGGATAATTAACTGTACATGCTGCTAATAACTACTTGTGGGAGGTGAGTGAATTAAGTACTTAAAAATGATCAGTTCTAAGGGGCAATCTGACTGAGTTAGCAATGGGTAGTTCACACAGTTGCCAGCCCCCTTCTTGAATGTATGGGTGAGTTACTGCCCATCCCTGGAGCGGGGTCCTGCCTCAACACCGATCACAGGAGAGCGATTAGCTCAAATGGTCGGAGGAGCACATACCATAGAATCACAGAATGGTTTGGGTTGGAAGGTACTTTTAAAGGCTGTTTAGTCCACTTCTGTGGCAACCAGCAGGGACACCTTTCACTAGACCAGGTTGATCAGAGCCCTGTCCAACTGACCTTGAGGGTATCCAGGGATGGGGCAGCTACTTTAATAGAGATGGACCTGAGGTGGGCACAGGGTGCTGCTAGGGTCCCTGGAGGGGTGCCTTGTGATGGCAAATGTCAAGCTAATTGCGTGCTTTCATGTGTATGTACCCTTATTCAAAGAAAAATAACAGCCTGGGAGCCAAGCCCTTATTTTGGGCCACGGGAAACCTGAGGCCATTTCTTATGGCAGTCCTGTGTATCACTGGGTGAGAGAGTCTCACTCTTTGCCTCCTTTCGCCATCCATAAAGTTGGCCCTGCTCAGCCTCCCATAAACATACTGGTCATGAGGAACCCAACTGTGGTGTGGAAATGGAGATTAACATTTCAGTTATGAACAAATGCTGTTCTTCCAGTGGGCTACAATGTGTTTCTCATGCTTTTCTGGCTTGTATCAGACACAGCTGAAGTGGGACCATATATTCTCTTATGTTTGTGAGAGCTTTCTGTCACATGTAGGAAGGTCTGCCAAGTATTTCTATTTTCCTTGCCCAGGAAAACCAGGTCTTGGATGCATGGGATGATTTCTATAATAAAAGATGTAGCTTTAACACTGAGAATATTTGTTGTGGAGTAATGAAGCAAGAGAAAAATGGCTTTTGGGCTTGCTGAGGACGGCATGATCCTGCTGGGCATGGCAATGGAGCATGCTCCATCTGAGGACTGTCCCCAGCCACTGCTCCTACCAGCAGCTTGTTGCTGCCATTTTGGAGTAATACTCGTTATCTGCATGGGTTGTCTTAATGGCTTAATTGTCTGGTATATAGCAGCAAGCGCTGCTTCTAATCAAAACAGAGTCTGGTGCATAAATATTTTAACAGAAAATTGTCGGACCAAGCTTAGTAAATGCTGCTGGAAATCTGTGAACTTTAAATAAGTTCTACATGTGAGTACAGGCCCTGTTTATTAACAGAAAAAAACCAATTAATACTTTTGGTCAACACATCTAATTGAGTCTCATACATCCCATCTGTCATGTCACCATGTCACTCTGAGACAGTTAAATGCACGAACGGTGACATTTCATACATTTTAAATGTAATTTGTGGAAAATATTTGCAAATTGGAACTGCAGAGATAATAAAAGGAGGTAAGAAAATGCCCTCTGGGCCCTGTTCATTTATCTTGCAGGTACAAAGGATGGTGGCATGATGCCTGAGCAGACAAAGGAGGTGGGGGAGATGGGGGACCCTCAGCCTCTGCTGCCCTGGGCTAGCCCAAAGCTCAGAATTGCCCATTGTTGGATAGTCTTCTGACCATAGGAAAAAAACCTTGACATTGATGCACAATTTGCAAGTGCCCATAGGCTCTCAAAACACTAACACATTAACTGCCAATAGAGATCCGATTAAGGTAGCTCCACATTCTGAAGAGGACAGTGTTCAAGAGACTCATGCTTCTAGGCACTCAGGTCTGGGGCGGGTTTTGGTTTGCTTTGCTTTGGTTTACTTTGTTTTGGTTTTTAACTTTTTGCCAGGCATTTGTATTATCTGTCTGTCCTTTTTCCTGCCTCTTTGCTCTGTAGTTTGCAACCTGCGGATCAACACAAGCGAGGAGAAACAGCTCATGCCATCCTACCTTTTAAGCATTCCCAAAATGCTATGCCAGGCTGGAAAGCGCTGTTGTTGGTACCATTCTTGGGGGACACCTGTGATGCCCACGTGCTTTTCTGCTGCCCATCACCCCCAGGAGCCAAGGACCTGCGTTAGCACCTGGTGTCCACTGCACACACCCCAAAGGGAGACAGATGGGAGATATGGTATCCAAATGGTTTGAAAACCAGTGGTGTTGCTGGTGGAGGAGCATCACAGCAGAAGATGGGAGTCTGGGTCTGGTGGGGCTTGTTGAGAATGGAGAAGCCCAATGGCATGGGGAGCTGGTGATGCCTACAATGAGTCAGCACTCTCTGTGTAGCTATCTGGTAACAACCACCTGGTTTAACACCATCAGGCAGTAATGTTTAGAAAATTTGTTACCTACAGCTCAGGAGAAGTTGGCATTAGTTATGAATATTGTGTCAGCTGCTCAAATAGCAGAGGAATTACTTCAGAAAACCCCTACTGAATAAGTTGCATTTCACAAAGATTTGGGTAGAGGTGTGTAGGTGATAGCTCAGGTTATTTTTGTTGCTCAATAAAGAGTATCGGCTTGCCTGTTTGAGTTTGCCATAAAACTAGTTTTCCACTCCTGCTACCCTTGTCTGACAGTAACAGCACCAGCAGGTCTTGGTCAAAAGAGTAGAAGGAGAAGTTTTATCACAGCAGAAGGACAGGAATGATGCAAATGACACTGGGGCTGTGCAGAAATGAAACCTCCGGAGCTGAATCTTTGCTGGAGTGTGGGTGTGGGGATGTTGGAGGCCCCTGCTGTGCCCCTCTCGGCACACAGAGCTGGTGCCCAGGAGCCCCTCATCCCAGCGGATACAAGGGAGAGTGCCTATACTTGGAGAGACTTAGAGATACTAGGTTCCCCATCTTTGTGCCTGGGGCAGCTTTGCAGGATGAGCCGTGGGGAGAGCATCAGGGGAGTCATAAACAAGGGGAGAAAACAGAACTGAAATCTAGAAGTTGGCTGGTTGATGGTGACTTGGAATTGAAGGCAAACAGGGTTTTTTTTCCCTTCAATTTTTACTCTTTGGTGAAATCTGGTTTGTTTAAGGATGTCTTTAAAGATACATTTGATCCCTTCAATTTTTCTCCTAATAGAAACAATCTGGAACACTTCAGATTTGGAAAACTACTCATTATAATAATGTCCTGCAGTGCTTTTCTAATTAGTAATCAATGCTAGTTCAGGACCGTAACTACTCAGCAAGACCAAATCATTTTCACTACAGCTAAACATGTATTTAGCAAGCAAATCTTAAATCTTTTTCTTCAGCGCCTTCTCTGTCATAATCTTTCTACATTCAGTTTTGTAATAAATTAGAATTGGGATAGCTGTGGAGTGAAATCCAGTGGCAGCTGTATCTCAGTTCAGATTTGCATGCCCCTTGGGTGTTTTGCTTCGCTAGGAATTCTTTTTCAAAGCCTTTTCTGAATTGAAAATTAAAAAAAAAAGAAAGAATAGGTGAGACAAGAGCACATCTCCTTTGTGCAGTGTGTGCTTTCATACCCTAATCGTTCCACAGATAAAACATTACGCTGGCTCCCTGATGCCATAGTCTATGCTAAGTCCAAACTATTGAAAAATACCATATATCTAAACCACAAAATGTTTCCTTCAACTTAAAATGTAGAAACTCTGGCAAGGTAGAACACATCTGGCATCCAAATCCTCATGGAATTATCCAAGGGCATGTTGTGGCAGAGACAGCTCTGAATGGAAGAAGAGGCATCTTTACTGTGAGTGATGGGATCTCAGGGCTGGTTTACCAAAATTAAATCTCAGAGGTGAGAGCTGTCCTTTCCCTTTAAAAGTAGTCAGCAGAGCCAGCCCAGCCAAAGTTCATCTGACCCTGGGTTTCCATCCCACAGAAGAAGGGATGAGGTTCACAGTGCAGAGGAGCAGGATTTCCATTCAGCTCTGTGGGGCTGCAGCGTTTGCAGATATGACAGGCACGGAGCTTAACCTTCTGCACCTTGTAAGGGCACTTTCTGCTTGTGCTGGGTGCTGGAGTGTATGACAATCACAGAGAATTTCACTGTATATTGGGTAAAACCTAGCGATCTGATAACTCGAGGGTCTCTTGAAAGATCTTGAGGGCTTCTTCTTCCTTTTCACAATTTGTCCTTTTGTTCTTGTACTAGAGGTTGCCTAAGTGTGATAAGAAAAGTGGTTCAGTTGTTGGCTTGAGCAGTTGTGTGCTATTCATGATCAGTATCTATTCAAACACATTAGTACAATAACAATCTGCAGGGATGTGACCAACATTTAAAAACTGGAATTCTGTTGCACATAGAAATACTTGCAATGTTGAGGGTTTCTAAGGATCTAAGATCAAAGGATGAGATCTAAGCATTTTCTTGTTTATGATTTTGGGATAGGAACTTAGAGAGGTTGAAATCAAACCTTTCCCATTAACCAGGAGCTTGAAGGCTTTCACATCACAGAAGATTCCCCAGGCAGCACAGGAAACAGTGGTCCCCATTCGCCTATTCAGCCCATGGACCCTGATGTACTCCAACACCAAATGTCCATGCTTGTGTCTGGCCTGGGAAAGGATGACTAAAGCAGGGAGGAGCTTTAACCTGTACTAACAGTAATAACCTCTGTTCTTCTGTATATTAAATGTTTAGACACCATCAGGTAGACTTAAGTACAGGTAAGTCCTTCTTACCTGAGAAGTCCTTGAGATGTATTCAAAAAACACCTAATGAAAGTTGTAATCTGGAAATAACAATAAAAAGTTAGTATTTCATCATTACTTACCATAAGTATCTCCAGTATAAATTAAATTAGAATAGAAATTATAGAACATAATTAAAATTAAATACATGATTACTATGAAAGCCTTCCTGCTAGATCTAATAATTGAGTTCCGGATTTGGGATGTGCAGGTGGCCAGACCCTAAAATAAATCAGAGGGAAATGAGCTGATTCAGGTAATATTAAGTGGAAAAATCTCCTTTGAATCTGAGTGGTTTTGAACCACTGAGAGGTTAGAAAAACATCCAGTATGTATCCCATTATCTGCTTCTCTTGCTTTCCTTTCCAGCCTGTCTTTGAAAGAGTTTGCTGTGAAATGGCCACAGTAAATGCGTGATTCTGGTAAGAAGGTCCATTATAAACACTAAGGCAAGGAAGTGTCTTCCACAGTAAGTTTTCCAGACTTTGCTTATCTCTGAAGTTGCTGAAGGGATTTAATTGTGCCCGTTAGTGTCAACAAGAAACTGGCAGCTCCTGTGGAAGGCAAATCTGTATTTTTATTTCCATTCACATGCATAAGGAAGTCTTGGTTTTAGGCAGAGGGAATGCAAACCTATAGAAGAAAGCCAAGAATGTGATGCTAGTGTAACAAAAATCTTAGAAGTCTAACAATTATTAATTTAGATCTAATTGTTACAGAAAAAACAAAATAGTGCTGTATTTTGCTTTCTTTTTTTTTCCCCAATGGCTCCAAGTGCTGATGTTGAGGTCTTAATGCGGGGCTAGCCCTGGATGTCATGGCAAGTGTCAGCATCAGGGGTCCCTTGCTGAGATGAAAGTGATGTCCACAGATTTTAAACATGTTTTACATGGATGCACATCTGTTCCTCCGTGCAGGGAAGATGGCTGCACCTCTGGAGCCATTAATGTTTAGTGAATCATAAAATTAATCAGTTAAGTTTTTCTAAATAGACCTTTAGCAAGGTCAGCTATGGACTCTAAGAAAGGCTGTTGATCAACATGTGGGATCCCCCTGATCAAAGAAGCCACATCCTGACATCCACAAAGCCAATCTCAGTCCCCGGTGTGGTGTAGGTTTTGTGAATCTAATCTGAATGTTTCCTGGTGGCCCTAGGGAAGTTGTGTGAGGTCAGTAATGCACCTTGTATTGCAAAAACTGTTATACATCTATGCACTCTTCCTCTTTAAAAAAAAATCAAACCCAAAACCCTTCAGTTTTTATAAAGTGAATAAAGAACAAAATTAAATGTTAAATTAAAGATTCTTCTCAAGCTGTTCTTCTACTACATTTCATAACTGTTTCTGATGTTAAATCATTGTGCTTCTAGCATACAATATGTTTTTGTTATTTACAGGAGAGAAAAATAAAGAAGTAATATAACCTTGTGGTCTCTTTCTTAATGAAATGAATGTCTGATAGATTCATGGAGCTTTTAGAAAGGATAGAGGAAGCAGTGCTCTGGAAATCACATTAATATTGCAGCTTGCAGAACATCTACAGGTATTTTATAATGATTTGAGGAGGAGAGATTGGGGCAGGAGCTGAGGACTTAACTGTGCAGCTGATCTGACCAGAATGTGATACCTTTCACAAAGAAGAAGCATTTGTTTTTATTAATTGGGTAGAGGCAGTAGAAATACATGATATAGTAAGGCAGTAGAAGTATGCGTTCATTGTTAGACTTGGAAGTGTACAGATTGAATGTTGCAGATTTTTTACATCAGTCAGGGGAATGACAGTTGTAATAACACCCATCACTTTTCTATGGTATGTGTAAAATCCCTGAGAGCCTGCTGATAATAACTTCTTCTTAATAGCAGAGAGATGGAAAGTGGATAAATGAAATTAGGTATCCTACGCGGGTATGTGACCACATATAGATTTAAAAGAATGAAAGTTATTTGGGATATAAAAAAGTAATTCAGAGCTTCCTCCGAAGCAACACTTGTACCAAGGGTTCATCCTGCTGTTTTGCAAGATCAAAGGATCATCAATGTACCAAACTGGTAGGAGGTTTTTAAATTGAAAACAAAATACTTCTTTGATTTCAATAATATCAGAAGTGAACTTTGCTTCTTGATATTCCTCACAATAACTTTTCACTTCTTTAAAATAATTTCAGTATTCAAGTCAGCTGTGAACCTGAAAAAAGGAAAGAGGAATCATTTGCACTGCTTCTGATCTTAGGGTAATCTGTTGGTCAACAATTCTTCTGTAAAAAAAACAAAAACTATATTAAATTTTAAAAGTATTTCTAAAAATATGAAAACATGCAAAACTAAGTAGATTTCATTTTGAAAGAAAACAAGTAGACAAATTGAGTCAGGATCAGCTCTCTGTTTTAGCATCTTTGGAAAATTTGTTTTATAAAAAAACTTTATGTTTTTTATACTATATATATTTTATTAAAACAAGTTCCGATTTGTCTCTCCCTAGCCTCAAATTAACACTTTATCTGAATATTACTCTTTGAGAAATTTGTATATTTTCATGTACAAATTTTCGTATACTTGACTGGGCCACAGTCAAGTATCTTCTCTAGGCAACCTGTGCCAGTGCCAGGCACCCTCACAGGGAAGAACTTCTTCCTAATATCTGATCTAAATCTCTCCTCTGTCAATTTAAAGCCATTTCCCTCTTTTCCTATCCTTACACGCCCTTGTCAAAAGTCCCTCCCCAACCTTTTATCCCTCTTTTCTGTGTGTAGTGCACATGCCAAACCTCCCTTTTTCAGCTTCTCCGTATGTAGCTGACGGGAGCTTTTGCTCAGCTTGAAACTCTTCTGAAGTCTTGCTTCTAGCCCTGAGTTGCTTTGAAATCCTTTTAGATGTTTCAGTTCCTCTTTTTGTTTGTATTTGGTTTTTCCTGCTAGTTTTCTCTTTTAATGAATTCCTCAAAGCAGATTGTCTTCAAACTCTGTCTCTTTCAAGAGGCATATTCTCTCATCTAAAAGAGACATATTTCTCTCATCTGAAGAGCATACAAGAAGACTTCACTGCCTTAGTGAGGAACATACACACCCAGAAAATGCACACTTTCCAGGGACTTTAATCCTCAGGCCTACAGAAAGAAGAAGAGTCTGTGTTTACTATGGTTTGCAAGGCTATCCCATCTTTCTGCCTTAGATGTGGGAAATCTTGAATTCTGTGGATTCACCTATGTGTTCAATTCAAACTCTTTCTGGAGGAAAGTAAAAGTCTTTTGGTCATGAATGCAATACCAGAAGATGACCTCTCTTTGAGGCAGCAGAAGAAAGTAGCTTCTGCATCACTGTTTCCTCCTGCTCTGTGTTCCCCCAGCCCAAAGCAGTCTGGAACATCCTGTCATGAGAGGATCAGGTGACGAGAGCAAAATCGATGTGTTACCTTCCTCCATGTCTTGTTCAGTCAACAATTGGCAATTGGACTTCTTCCTCAAGGTCTGCCTCAGCTCAAGATTGGTCTTCTCACACCTCTTAGCCTGCCTGCTCTACAAAGTAGAACGTGCACCGGTACAAGTCACAAGAAGGATGTCCTGTTTTCTCCCATTTTGATTTTGTCCTTTTGGCAATGGGATCAGCTCATTCTCTGACAGGAAGATGTCCCCTCCTTCAGTGTTCTTAGGCTCATTGCAGGCAGAGATTGAAGCCCAGTAGGTGCTCCTGAAACCTGACTTGAGTCCCTTTTTTCACCTTCACATCTTCCTGCCTCAAGGGGCTGTCAGAGACTTTTCTTCTTTTTCCAAAGATTAAGACTGTCTGGGAAGTCTCACTGTCAGACAGTTTGGGCTTCCACCAACCTCTGTAAGAAAGCAGCAAGTGAGTTCTAAATATCACTGCAGTCTGCATGAAGTCCTCCTCTTGGTGACAGACTCTATATCTCCGTCTTGACTTGCCTCTCTTCAATCCCAAACAGCTGTAAGCAGGTGCGTTTCCCTGGTACATTCTTGCTGGACTCCTGGTCAGCAAGTGACTCTACCATATCCTAGTGTTAAGGACAGGTTTTCTTCTGTCACTTGTAGGTTAGTTAATACTTTGAGCATCTTCAGATAGCTCATTTGTGAAGTACTCAGAGTAGCAAGGAATATACAAGGGAGGATGCTTAGAGAAATAAACAATTATATTCTTCCATTATATCTTTATATCTTTTCAGTTTTTATGTATGCATCTCTGATTTGACCTGTAAAATTGCAAAAGCACCCTCAGATAACTTGGCAGTAGGAAACACTGATGGCATGGCCTGTAGATGCACAGTCTCCAGATGCATGGCTTGTTGCCTGCAATGGTGTCGACTGCTTCTTATAATCCAGTCTGTCATTTGGATGAGCTCCAAACAACACTGGGGGATGTCAGTCTGCTCTCCCGTACTTTAATTCCTCCCTCAGAAACCATTTTGGCAGGTTTTTTGTTGCACAGACATGCCAAGCTGTAACTTGTACTTTACAGTCCTGATACTACAACTGCCCCAGCCTCTCTGTCTGCTGCCTTTGCAGCCCTTTCCTATAAATTGTCTCAGGAGAATCCACTACAGGTCTCACTGCTCTGCATGCAGAGAATTTGTCTTCTAGTAGTGGAAAACTCTGAAAACTTCATTGTGGATGGGTAATTAAATACTGCACCTGAATTCCTCACTCCTTTCTGAGAAGTGTAGACAACTTATGCTTGTTTTAGGATAGACCAGGGTCCTATTTTCCCCTGGTGGTGTTTCAGATCCAGCAAACATCTGCAGCAAAATTCCCTTCCAAGTTGTGCCTCCCATCAGGACAACAGCAATGGCAGGTGCCAGCACAGTGAGATAGGCACACGCTCAGATCTTTGTGCCTCCGGGTGTTTTATCTGCTAAGAAAGCTTGTTAACATGCAAACATCTTGGAACTGTGAGCCAGTTGGGAAGTGAGCTTTGTATTAGCGGCTTTATATTGAGGTGGAGAATGACACTGCCAATATGGTCCTCTACATAAACAAAGCCCACAACTAGTGGTTGATGGAGATCCATTTGCTGCCTGGTTGCACTTCAAAAGTATTAAATGCCTTAGCAAATGAGCTGAACTATTTTAGGTAGACAAATTGCATGTGGGGGAGGACTAGGATGACTCTTGCAATTTAAGTTAATTTAATATTGATTTCTTTACTGCCCAGAGAACCAAAGAGGTCACACTGACTTCAGGATGGAGAGCCCATCCAGATGCGTCTAGGAAGATCCACAGATCTTTTTGCCTCTTGCCTTTCCTAGCAAAAGTGTTGCAGAAAGTCAGAATTTACCCAAGGAAATTTCCCAAGGTTTAATTGCCTAAAGAGATCAAGAGCAGGGTGGTTTCAGGACAAGCTCCTTGTCTCGGGTCTGACAACCTTTGGTTTTAGTATTAGATTTTTGCTCAGCATTCCTCACGTTATGATGCTTGCATTGTCCTCAGGGTTAAAGGGGGTTGCTCTTTACTACCAAGAGATATTCCTTTCCACTTGTTAATGTCTTGCTCATCTACACCATTTATCTGCGGCAGGAAATGCTCCAATGCAAAACATCCTGAGTGGTGGGTGTTTTGAAGAGGAATGCTATCCTGGTGCAAAGCACCTAATACAAAGGAAATGTTAAAATTTACTTATATAGCCTGCAGACTGGCAGCTGGGTGGGAGCTGAATAGTGCTTTTCACCTGAAATCATGTACCTCCTGTACCCGATATATCTGTTCAGGGAGCTCTGAGCTGTGCGTGTCCCACTTCTTTGAATTCTTGTAATGTTTCTTCTATATAGACAAACATTCATCTTTCTGACACTACAGCCATGGAAATTCCTGGATCCATGATATTTTTGGTGAACCTCATTGCATGTGAAGTCACCTGCTGTTTCACTTAACCAGTTTGATAAAGAAGCATTGTTCTTATGTCTGTCAGTGAGCAGATCAGCGTGCTTGTAGTAAGCGTGGGTAAAGCCCTTCCCAAAATCTTCGTTCGCGAAGTCAAGCCATCATCAGTGAGCAGAAAATATTACTACTGTCTATCAAATGAATGCCAAGCCGTAACCCCATTAGAATATTTTAATCAATTTTTCTGGTTAATATAATCTGTGATCACTCAGCGGTTGCCAGTTTTTGTGAATGAGAAAGTTTATCTACTTACTCTGATATTTGAATTCATCCCAAGACAAAAAAAAAATAGGTTTTGCATGCAATAATAAATTCCACTCAGAAAACAAATGACACTATATGAAAAAATTGTGAGAATAACTCTGTAAATGCATATGCATAACTAATTATGTCAAAAGAGTTTATTTATCAGTTTGTCCAATCATTCCAGCAAGTACCACATAACTTGTCTTCAGGTAGATAGCAAAGCATGCATTTTAAATACTCATCCACAGCATAAAAAATGCTAAATTCTTGTTAAAACTATGTTTTCCCATGATCATGATATTCAGCAAGCAGGGAGACTAGAGTCACTGAGTTGCATGATATAAACTTGCTGCTCTAATAGGTATCATTACATATGTATATGTACACAATTTGATAATAGGGATGAAGGAAGGCCCAGGAAGCTAAAGGGTGGTCAGTCTAACCTTGGTGCCACAAGATCAGGGAGCAGATCCTCCTGGAAACTATGTCAGGATACATGGACAATAAGAGGGGGATTGGTGATAGCCAACATGGTGGCTTTATATAACAGGGCTACAGCACTGGTTGTTAAGAAAAGAGCATCTGATGTCATCTACCTGGACTTGTGCAAGGCATTTAAAACTGTTCCACACAACATCCTTATCCCTAAATTGGAGAGGCATGGACCACTGGGTGGATAAAGAATTGACTGGATCATCACACTCAAAGAGCTTTGGTCAATGGCTTGATGTCCAAGTGGAGACCAGTGATGAATTCCCCAGGGATCGATATTGGGACTGGTGCTGTGTAACACTTGCTGGTAACATGGACAGTGGAATTGAGTGTACCCTTAGCAAGTTCAGAGGAGTCCAAAAAGATGCTCTGAGGGCTGGAGTGCCTCTGCTATGGAAACAGGCTGAGAGAGTTGGGCTTGTTCAGCCTGGAGAACAGAAGGCTTCTTAAGGGGAGAACTTAGGGCAGCTCCAGTGCCTGAGGGGGCTGACAAGAAATCTGGAGAGGGACTTTTTACAGAGGCCTGTAGGGATATGACAAAAGGGAATGGCTTTAAACTGACAGCGCGGAGATTTAGATCACGTATCAGGAAGAAGTTCTTCCCTGTGAGGGGGTAAGGCCCTGGCACAGGTTACCCAGAGAAGCTGTGGCTGCCCCACTGCTGGCAGTGTTCAAGGCCAGGTTGGACAGGGCTTGGAGCAATCTGGTCTAGTGGAAGGTGTTCCTGCCTGTGGCAGGGGGTTGGAACTGGGTGAGCTTTTTAAGGTCCCTTTCAACACAAGCCATTTTATGATTCACATGTTTGTGCCATCACTGAATGGCTGTTTTGTATGTGAATATTGTCAGAGGGTTTCTTTAGCTCATAGAGAGCTGTAACTTTTAAATGTTAAGATGAAATTTTATTTTTCTTGAAAAGGAAGAAATTTGACTTTCAGATGAAACACTGTGTGACTGTGGAAGGTCTGGTATGCTCCAGGTCTGAGAAGAGAAACTGAACTTAGAAAGGACTTTTAGGAATATAAGGTATTGAAAATATAAGAGGGATTATCAGCTTTTCAGCTGTTCCTATGAATAAAACCTGTATATTTTCTGTGTTTCTACAAGCCTGAAGCTTTATTTTACATTTCTTACTGTTAAGCAAAGGCTATAGAAGACTATAAATGCAGAAATCTTAGTTAGGTAAAGGAAATCCCTGTTTGCCTACTGATGTATAAAAAGTTCACATTGAGGACTTATACCTTAGTCATGTCAGTTTAGTTTTATTTTATTTCATGTTTTCCTACAAAAATTGTTTTCAGTTTTGCTGTGTGGCTTTGGGTCCCCTATCTTCAGATATCGCTGCTTGTTAGACAATGTTAATCTAAAAAAGGTTTTCTGTTTGTAATTTAACTTCATATAATGGCTTAAGAATGCTGATGTGTATATTCATGGAACATTTCTGGACTTCCCTAGTCCAGTATCACAAATGAAGAGTAATGGTGTTCTCTGGGTTATATCAATGTCCCTCTTGCAGATTTAGCTAGAATTTGTATTCTTCTGAAGCAGGTGTTAGTCTCAAGCTGAGGACTTGTGGTTAATCCTTGTTTCCAACCATGTCATATTGATCAAATGAAGAGTTTTCTGAGCCACCCTGGCATGTTCCCAAGTGCTGGGGTAGGACCATCATGTCTCCCGGGAAACATGCCGATGGAGAGGGCTTCTGCAGTGCCCTCCACATTGGAGGAGCCTCTCTGTGAGAACCAGGAGCATGCTCTGCTCTGTGTGATTGCACCTGCACAATGTTGAGTGATTTGGTCTGATTGAAAACCTGGAGGGTCAGAACCTGGGATTTTTTTATAAAATCGGTACCTACTCCTCCTGTGGGGACAATACCCTGTCACTCAGCGTCAGCAGCGCTGGCTGATCACTATGTGATTCCCTCCAATTATCAGATTCCTAAATCCCCAAAGTGCTTTCCGAGGTAGTGTTTAGAAATGCATTTAAATGCATTTACTGTCATCAATTCTGCTAAGTGCTCTTCTGGCTGCCTTCTATGAAAGCAAGAACAACACTTCTCATTTTGCTGTGTTTTGCTTGTGGTAAAGGCCCCTACTTTTAGCAGGTGAAGCTTTTGATTAGGCTGTTGGAGAAATAATATGAAAAAGATGTTATTTACCAGCTGACCTGGCTTGTTGAGAGAGATAGGAGGTAAAGGTGAAATGAAAGGAAACAAACTGCAGTGCACATCTGTCTAGCTGAGTCTTCCACACACCAACTGCTCAGTGACAGCCAGAGTCTGGAAAGGGAATTTGTTTCCTAGCTGTTGCTGTACTGCAGATATGTAATTCAAATACAGGGGAGGTTGCTGTAGGTCTCCATCAGCATTGTGAGAGCAGGGTTCATACTAGATCTGGCCAAAAGCCCACTGGGGCTGAACTGCGATTTGGCAGCAGCCAACAGCAGATGCTGAAGGAAGAATATGAAAACCAGGATGGATGACAGTGGTGCTTTGCTGGTAGTCATTCCCAGCATCCATATATTTATAGCTCAGGGATTTCTGGAGTTAGGTGATATTTTTGTCTTTAAAAGTTCTTGATGGTTTACTTTCAGTGAGTTTTACCTACTTGTGTTTTGAACTTAATTGTATTTTTAACAAAAATAGGTGTTCATTGTCCAGCTTCTCTCTGACTGCATTTGGCTGTGACATACACCTCCTACATGGATGCAGACAAACATAGGTACAAATGATTAATTCTTCTGGTGAAATGTGTTTCTTGGCATCCAAGGGACTCTCCAGCATCGAGGCAAACCAGATCAGCTGAAAACCCTGTCCCTCTATGTAGGTCACATACACTTTTGAACAAGTCATCTTTAGGAGATGACTTTTGTGCTAGGGAGAGAACTTCTGGATGAGCAGAAGTGGCTCCCAAAGGTGAGGACAAGCAGGAAGGTCACTGCACTTATCTGGTTATGGGTAGAGACAGAGCAAGTGCTGACCTGCAGCAGGCATGTGGGGCATATACAGAGTCGCAAGGACTCTGCTTGGGGTGTATGGCTACTGACAGGCTGGGGATTCTCACCAAGATAGGTGCACATCAGCACAGCTTGCATCAGGCTGCAAAACACATCAAGTCCTGGATGCTACTGTTTGCTCCCCCTGTGAAGGCTTTCAGGCAGGAGTCCAACCTGCTCTTCTAAGGAATGGAGGTGCTGCATTGCTGCCCCCGCAGGCTTTTCTGCACTCCTCACTCACATCCCCAGGGGGGAGATGGCTGAAAGAGGTGTTTCACATAGAATCATAGGATAGTTTGGGTTAGAAGGGACCTTAAAGCTCATCTAGTTCCAACCCCCTGCCATGGGCAAGCACACCTTCCACTAGACCAGGTTGCTTCAAGCCTGTTAATGTATGGCTCATTTGGTCCCCTCCAGACAAGGCGTTTTCCTGCTAGCACTGAAAAACAAAGCAGGTTTTGCTCAAGCACAAAACTAGTAGAGATGGAATGCCTCACTGGGTGACAACCCCCCAGGGGATTAGGCTGGACGACAGAGCTGCCACTGGCTGTCCTGTCACTTCAGTCTGCATTGTTTAGTGTTTTCCTCTAAAGTCTGTGATAAATTCCTGAGTCATCCATTCTGAGAAGGCCACTGAGCATAAACCTCTTGGAGCTCAGTACCCAAGCACTTAGGGGCTGGGCAGGTGAGAAGCTTCTGCAGGGTTGCTGATGCTCAGAGTCAGCTGAGACTCTCCTTGCTTCCATGCAGTTTCGACGGTTAATTGTTTCCTAAATATTCTAATTAATTTGTAAATCATGTTGTCATGGCAACAATAATTTCTATGCAGTACGAATATCAGACACCTCTTGAATCAGTTTGTTTTTCTTTGTTGCCATAGTGACAGACATTTTGTCAGAATTATTTAGGTAAAGAGATATCCGGAGACGTTTGAGGAGAAGGAGCTGCAGAAGGAGGGAGCTCCTTGGGGAGCCCAGCCTCCCTCCCAGCCTCTCTTATCCTCCACCTCCTCCTGCCCCATTGCAGACAGGACCCCAGGTCTGAGTGAGCGTTAGTGGGTTTGAATGCAAACAGCCCACTCAGCTACTGCTCCATCTCCATCTTCTTCACATCCAAACTTTATCATGTTGTTTGATAACTGCTAATGTCCACCTGTCCTCTGGTTCAGCTTTGGATCTTTTCCATTCTGGCAGCCTTCAGTGCCTTCCTACTCTACAGTCTCTTTTAGTCCTGGGTCTTTGGTTGCATCTCAGCCTTCCTAGCCACTGTTTTTTAGAGCAATGTCTAATGAAACAGGTTGGAAAACTGCCTAAAAGTGTTTATCTGGTACATTCATTAGTGATGTAGAATAGGTGTGTTTCGAAAAATCTCAACAGCTCATTTAATTACCTAAGTGGTAGATGAGGTCTTTGAAAACTCTAGCTTACAACATCTATCATTGCAACCTCTTTTCTGTTCAGAATCAGTGTTGCTTTATAGTGACAGTTCAGTGATGAATTTATGGTCAATTTACTGAATCATTTTGGGGCACTCTGCCTCTCTGCCCCTCTAGCTCAGCTGTTGGGCTATCAGGATCCACTGCCCTGGGTGAGGTAGGCTCTCCAACATTGCCTCCGCAGCCAATATTACTTTTAGCTCTTAGGACTGCATGAAATGCTTGGAGTGGAAGAAAAATCATAAGGGAAAAAAAGTAATCTGAGCACTGCTGGTTTGATAATCAACATACTCCAGGTTCCTATAATCTCTTTTTAGAGGAATAATAATGTCATTTTTAGATAGCATCCTATTGTCTCCAGTTGTATTTGGCAATCCAGAAAACAAAAAATATTCAAAATATTCTGTTGCTAAACCTGTGTGTGCTCAATGGTAAACTTTGGGAAACAAATTAATCTTCTGAGTGTGAGTTAGAAATCTCCACTGTAGGCTTGGACACGCCAGCAGGACTGCAGGACTCTGCCCTTTTGTGTTGCATTTCTGCTGCCACAGGGCATTTCTGCTACTTACCCAGTCTGCAGTGAGAAAGCCTGCTATCTCTTTCCACAGTAATATTGCATTGGAAATGTCTGGGCAAAGGAGCCAGCACACTGAAGCAGCAAGTTGACATCTGGCAAACTAACTGAGGAAAATACATCGTGGCAGAGTAATGCTTTTCCATACCAACTGTTTTGTAAATGCATCCATCCTCTGTGTATGTGCATGCATGCATAGTGCCTCTGTATGTATAATCCTGAGCTCCAGTATACTGCTGCTGAATGTATGAATATCAGCAAGTCAAAAGGAGAAATACCCTGGAGAGAACCTTTTTCATCTATGTTGAAGATAACCAGAAAATAAAATGTAGAGCTCTTCCTCCTGAATAAATCACTGGAAGCAGTTATAGGGATTTACAATAACTGTTTGTGTTGCTCTTCCTTCCCTGCTGTCATGTCTTCACCTGCATGCTTACCTCCACTTGGTGGTAGCATTTTCTCTGTCTTCCCTCTCTTCCAGCCTTTTAAGTAGCTGTGGGTGCGTGCAAGGAGATGGTTCCCTACTAAATATGTCATTGAAGTTGCATTATGTACTATTCCTCTGTGATGCAGTGAAGTTTGATACTCAGATCCTTCCTGGTCTGCATTTTCTGGCATTCAAAACATTTTCTTCTAATGTAAAAAGGAGAAAAAAAAATCTTAAAAACTTGAAATTGACACCTTATGATGTAAGGTGTGCTTGATGCCCTTCGTAGACCTGAGTCTGGAATGAGGTGGCAGTGGAGCACTGTCTGCCCCCAGACTAGTCTAAAATCTGATTCAGGAGCCTGGTGACAGGACTTGCTGGTGGTCCTCTTCAGTCAGGTGTAGTTTCAGTAGGTGAAAGCATCCCCAGTTCCTTCTCTTCATTCTCTCATGGTGAAAGGTGTGAAGGACTTGCAGCTAGGAGTGATGGCGGAACGTTTTTGGTGAGCCATGTGCCTATGAGGTGGGAAGGACAAGCACACATGCTTCAGTATGAGGTTACTCTAGCAGGAGCACCGCAGGTGCTTGGAGACCCTCATGCCCCTGCCCCATCCTGGGCATGACTGTGGTGGCTTCTGTACCTGCTGCTGGAGGTGAGCTGTGTGGGGATCTGCCTTGTCACTGCAGAGAGGGACTGATTTCCACACAGCTGAGCAGGATGGGAAGGGGATTTTTCCCATGGAAAGAAGTGAAAGCGATGCTGCAGGAGGGAAGCCATGGTCAGCAGAGGCAATGCTGTGTATGGGCAAGGTTCTCTGTGCACAGAGGGTGCAGCTTGCTCAGATCAAGAAAGCAAGAGATGATGTTGCTGCTGGCTTTATTTTTCGTTCTAGCTATTAAAAATCTACATAAATGCTCCACATTGATAATGAGCTGTACTTACTTTGCCCTTACTGCTTTTGGCTGACATTAACCTTTCGTGGTCTGAGTAAAACTGCAATTAAACATGGTGAGGTCTGCTGTGCCAAGGCATTTGCTTCTGTTTCTGTGATGCACAGGTGCATCTCATCTTCTGCAGAGAAAAAATGCAGCACCACCTGCTGTAAATGAAATTATTGTAATATTGATTTTATTTTTAAAAATTGATTTCTGCCATTTATGAGTAGCTTATCTGAACAGCATTTACTGCTGTTTTCTTTCCTAGCAGCAGCAGGCTTCCAATCACTGGAAACACATGGTTATTAAAACAGAGTAAATCCGTTTGCAAGTTAAAACCTCATTCTTTTCTAAAGAATTGATTGCCATAGGGGCTGGCTGAATTGTGAAATTAAAAGGAAAAGAAAACTTTTTCATCTCCTAACATCTCAAAGACATTTTCAACCTGGATTGTGGTGGGAGCATTTGTTGTGGATTGTGCCATGCTTTAAAAACACCTTCTGTGACTGTTATGTCTGCTTTTTACCCAGAGATAGGATTGGAAAGGAAGACTGGA
>JANHGB010031813.1:16831-32624 GCA_026283785.1 Coracopsis vasa | reverse complement strand
TACTGATTACAAAACAGCACAACTTCACACCGTGAGATGCTGTGATTGGGGTACCTGACTGAGTGTTCTGTACCAGTGTCAGGGACCCGTTTTGCTGATGGAGCTAGTAGAGAGGTTGTGCTCTACTGGACAGTTACCATGACTATTGGTTACCAAACGAAAATAAGCTTCAGACTTATCTGTAGAAGGTCCCTGCAGCCCGGAGGAACATCTCCTGCTGATGATCCATACTTTCAATACACTTTGAACTTCTGAAAAGACAGTGACTTTTTTTAAAGGTTTGGGTTTGTGGTATTCTAAGCCAGCATCCTGTAGCTTTGCCTTCTTCAGAGAGATTTTGGAGGCTCACATTCAAAACAGTACATCTTACAGATAATGGAGACAGCTGTGACCGTATGCTGCCAGCCACTAAAAATCAGCAGTTAACGCATCACTGTGTGCAAGATGCCACAATTGTTCTCTATGTTATGTAACTGAAAATGACATCTACTAGCTTTTTACTTTTGACCATTGTAGCCATAAAGAGATCATTCTCTCAATATAAAAAACAGCCTAAAAATACATTATGCATAATACTTATCCATTAGTGTCCAATAATTAGCACTTTGCTCTGTCTGCGTAGCTTTACAAGGACTATTTTTTTCCCCAGCTTTTGCGGCACCATACTGAGCAATCATAGCTACCATTTAGACAAGCAAAAACTAAGGTGTTATTACTTTAATTTGCCAGGCAAATTACATGGCAATGTGTTTTGAAAGACGCAAAAGGACGCAGACTTTGTATTTTGATGAAATGAGCTACCTAGATTTCCAGATGAAAGGCTTGTTTTCTTCTCCAACCTACTGCCTCTTTTAACTGCTTGTATGTGCTGCATATGTCCAGAGGAGGACCATGGGGATGATAAGGCGGCTGGAACACCTGCCGTATGAAGACAGGCTGAGAAAGTTGGGGCTGTTCATCCCGGAGAAGAGAAGGCTGCGTGGAGACCTCACAGCAGCCTTCCAGTATCTGAAGGGGGCCTCCAAGGGTGCTGGGGAGGGACTCTTCATTAGGGACAGTAGTGATAGGACAAGGGGAAATGGATTCAAACTTAAACAAAGAAAGTTCAGGTTAGATATAAGAAAGAAGTTCTGTGAGGGTGGTGAGGCACTGGAGTGGATTGCCCAAAGAAATTATAAATGCTCCACTGCTGGCAGTGTTCAAGGCCAGGTTGGACAGACGCTTGGGTGACATGATTTAGTGTGAGGCATCCCTGCCCATGGGAGGTGGGTTGGAACTAGATGATTTTACGGTCTTTTCCAACCCTAACCAATCTATGATTCTATGTTTCCAGTGTTTCAAGTTATACAATGTACAGCTATAGTCAAACCATAAGATGCATAAATTAACCTGGTAAATATGACACTGAATTTAGAATGTCAGTCACAATCATTTATTAGCTCCAGCAGCAAGTTCCGCAGCCTGCCAAACACTTTTGCTTCAAACTGAATGCCAAAGCTTTATCTATATTTGTTCTTGAATGAACTGCAGGAGTGCAATACATTCTTTATTTGCAAACTGTAGGAAATTTTATGAGTAAATACATAAATTGGCAAAAGCTATCTTAATGGAAAAACTATTATTTTAATTACTAGGGGGTGGTGTACACTTTTGCTTTAGACTTTTTTGAATTAGTAATTAATGGCTTCATCATGGAAAATATTTATTGCTTTCATTTCAGGGATTTCAAATGAAGACAACTCATTTTAGGGAATGTTCAGTATCACCCCAGCCTTAGGAAAAGGACAAACAGTACCACATGGGAGTGAGGAGGAAGGATGCATGTTTAGGAACAATTGAAGCCAGAGAAGATTTAACAGTGAAATGCAATACATAAATGCTTCTGATTAGTGGGATTAATGATTGTTTATCTTGCAAACTCTGTGTTGCCAAGAAGTAGAGATCGTCTTCATCAGTAAACTAGATGTAAAACATGCTTACTGGAGGGAAAAAAAGAAAAGAAACACAGCACAAGAGTATGAGGAACCTGATTAGGAGATGTCAAGCCCTGGGTATTGTCATAGAACAATCATCCAGCTTTCCTTTATATATACCAACAAATTTTCAGCAGGCTTAGTTTAGAGCCCTTCCTTTTCCACTGCATGCCCCTTCTCCAAATAGCATCAGAACATACCCCAGCAGAATTTTTTTTTTCCTTTACTTGATGTTGATATAACTAGTCCTCAGACTGACTCAAATCATCACAGCTTTTTGGGCTTTTGAAAAGCATTTTTGGTTAGTTGTTTATTTGTTTAAGATATATATATATATCTCCATTTAGGGCACCTTCTTGTGCTTTGCCACTGCTTGATTTGTGTTTAACAGTAGTAAGAATAACCTGGAAAGAAGTATTCGCTGAGGACCTCTCCTATGAAGACAGGCTAAGAGAATTGGGCTTGTTCAGCCTGGAAAAGAGAAGGCTCAGGGGAGACCTTACAAAAAAGCAGCCTTGCAAAGGGGACCTAAAAGGAGACCTACAAGAAATCTGGAGAGGGACTTCTTACAAGGGCGTGTAGAGACAGGACAAAGGGTAATGGCTTTAAACTGAAAGGTTAGATTTAGATTTTTACCTTTTTTCTCTTCAAAAGGCAGTTGAATTTCAGCTCTTTAATTAACATTATGGATATCTGTTCAAACCACAGTTTGGAAGGGGAGGGTTGACTTTTTTTATTTTTAAAGCATTCACTTTTAGAAGACCAAACAGAACTCATTCCTATATGCTGCTGGTTTTAGGACATCCCAAGAGACAGGCTTATGTGTAATGGCTGTTCAAACCAAGACTTCCTTCTTATCCCTTGTAGTGAAGATGATTATTTTTCACCATCAGAATGCAATTGTTGAAATTCTTTCTACAAGATTTTTTTTTCTCTTTTCTTGATCCATATGATGATTCGAAACTTTGTTTTGCTGCTTTTCCAACAGTGTTGTTGAAACAGGCAGCAAGTCCAAACTGCACATTGCAGTTACATGGTTGCTTTCTTAGTCTCTAAGATGACAGAGAGCACTAAATATATTGAACTCTTTAAGCATGAAGAAAAGGAATGGCATCTTTTAATGTGTTTTTTTTTTTAAGCAGAAATCATCACAGATAAAGATATGTCTGGAGCTAGAGATACAAGCTAGAAAATTAGAGAAACATTTGTGCAGAGAGAAGATGAGGAAGGGCTTCTGTTCCCAAAAGCCCAATTTTCCAAGTTAGTACAGCAGAAGCTATGACTGTATTTATGTATCTTGTCTTGTCTATGCTCTTAATTTGTCATGATTCCAGCACTAAATAATGGAAGATGAATATTTTCCATAAAGGAAAGAAATGTAGATGTGATACAGAAAAAGGATGGATTTAACAAGTGGCTGAGATGTGATAAAGTAACGACTCACTGAGCTCACTTATTGCTGTTCTATACCAGAAAATGAGAAATCTTTGTACTATCCTAATTAGATGCGAGTGCAGTAGGTGGATCTTATGACTATCATGCTACTGTGCTCTCTGTGGAATACTTTGCTTTCACTGCTGATTTGTCTCAGACGAAGTGTCCAAAAGACTGATTTTACCACATTGATCCTAAAATCTGAGCTTTATGATTCTGCACTGTGAATTTTGTGGTAAAACTATGCTTCAATAAAATCAACCAATTAGTTAAACTCCAAAGGCCATCTTCACACACTTTAACAGTACTGCAATAATTTTTGCCTGGATCAGAGATGTGGGTGTTTTGAAGATGTATCCTACACATTGCATCAATCCACATCTCCCTGGCAATGACATGATAATTCCTGAAATGATTTGCAAGGACTGTCAACACTGAATGTATTAGTTGGTCATCCTCTGCATTTTTTCCCTGACCTCCAAACTCAGGTGCTTCAAATTTTCTCACAGTTAATCTGCATGAATGGCCTGTCTTGAGACATCAAGGAGCATAAGGTGAAGCAAACTATTATTCTAAATACACCAATAAAATGACACATGCTGCCAGTCATATTTGCTTTAACTTGGGAAAAAAAAATAATCACTGTTAGATCAACTGGAATATCCTCTAATTACAAATAGTTCTAATTTGATCAGGATCTGCTATGATTTAAACATATTCCTGGTGGTTAGGAAATAGGATATTCTACATATTTTTAGGAAAACTTTCCTGATACCATATTTCTGTGCCATATTTGTTTATGTTTTACAAAGTATATGCAATAAAAAAATTGTATTAGAGTTTCACAAGAATTAAATTAGATACTTTATGTGGTTGAAAATATCTGGATTAAAAAAAAAAGTGTGTGGATTTTTTCCATGTACACATTCATGGGATTTTTTAATTGAGTAGATACTTAATCTAAGACAAATTAGACCCTGTATGATCCTAATTACAGGGCTACTACATCTGAGTGCCTAAATTCAAACACCTTGAATTAATCAACCTTCATACACTGCATATTTGAACAGATTTTCTTAACATGACTGCATTTTTAAATGAAATGAATCAGCTGCCGCATCACATTGCTCAGGTTCAGTCTGGAGGACAAAAGCTGTTCAAGGGTAGAATGACATTCGCCAGACACTGAGCCATGCTAGCTCTTGAGTGGTTTGTTATGTGGCGGTTTCTAAATGAATCCTAGCTCAACCTGAGAACATTATGACAACCCCAATTACTCCTGTGTGTGATCCAAAAAAGGCATCTGGAGTCTATACAATTACTAGCGCATTCAGCCAGGCAGCTCTTGGCCTCAGGATATATGGGTGGCTTGTAATCCACTGCATCAAGTGCTGCTGCTTTTTCTAATGTCCTCATGAACTATTTTGCATGTAGGAAGCACGTGAAAAAGGAAGACTTGTTGTGAGTTTTTTTCCCTTTTCTTTTTTTTTAGCTTTCTGCACAGTGCACAGGAATTTGTTTTTTTTTCCTGTTAAAAGGACATACTTAACCAGAATCTAATCTACATCCAGAATCTAATTCTTCTAAGTAAATGAAGAACTGAGTTCAGACAATGAAAACTACATCCAATTAATATCAGAGTTGGAACATTATTAGTAGTCAGAAGTGTCATCAAATATATGCTGCTGTACCTCCAACTGATATCATGACTTTTCTAAAACATACTCTCTAACTACAAGTATCTTGAATCATGATATATGATACATGCAGTATTTGTGATAAAAAAAATATATTTTCCATGTATTAGAAATTGAAATGCGTACCTATACATGAGAATTTCATCAATTAAACTGAAACAAGGAGACAAATCAGTGTTCTTTAGTTTATAGAACTTTAAAATAGTGAAAGGAAGGACCTACCCCACCACAATAACTCAGTGAGATCAATGCACATCTGTACTGTGAAGTTCGGGGTGTAGCTCATGTCATCCCTGGGGGCTGTCCACACTGGAAATACCTGTCTGGTCTCAGGATGCTATCAAGCTCCATGCACTGTGCTGAAATGCAAGCACCTGGCTCATCCTCAGGTCTGCACCAATGTCTCCATGTGGCCTTTGGCTCCTGGGGCACTACAAATACTGGTTTTTTGCAAGAGGTTACATAGAAAGAAGTAAGTAGGATCTACTCAGAACATTCTTGCAGTGTAAAGAAATAGCATAATCATACTTTGGTTTGGTTTTGGTTTTGTTTTATTGTTGCGAGTATAGTGCAGTAATCCAAAGAAGATACCCTTTGCTTACTGTCAGCTGTGGCTACAGGACTGAGATCTGAGAAAGAACCAGCTAGATCAGAAGTCCAGCTGTCTTTCCATTTAAACCTATGGAAATGTTACAACTGTCTCAAATGGAAAGAGGAATGTTTCTTCTCCTTCGTCCCATTGATATGATGAGGAAATAACAGATCACTGTAATTAATTTAGGTTTTTAGCTCATCTAATAAATTAAAAATGTATCTGTATGTACGTAACCAAGCTGAAAAGATCCTTTAGGAGGAATGCATTTTCACTTTTTCCTTGTACACTAAAGCATGATTTTTCAATTTTCAATCACCTTTTCTCAAATACCATATATCAGATCCTCAAATAGAAGCTGTTAGCCCCCTCTATGTGTGTGGTCTCCCCAAGGATACAAGGTATCAATGCTGTTAAGGACATTAGTACAAGTGAAAATGAAAATGGTTATTTCTTTTTCTGGTCTTCATTCAGTCTGCTGAAATGAGAGGCACACAAGCTTGTTTCTATCTTCTTAGAGTTTCCAATCCAGCAGCAGATATCTGGATTGATGAGACAGAGTATTGAGCTATTTGGATCACTGATGTTATTGAAGAATTGTTCCTTATTTTCTCATGTTGAAAGTCTCTGTGGCAATCCATCCTAGTTTTTCCAGTTGCCTGTAACCCATTCATTCTTTAATTTTGGGAGCAGAATTAACAGCTTTAGAGGGCTGTTAGAGGGCATGAAGCAGGGCTGATAAGCGAAATCAGACAGTCAAAATATGGACTGGAAAATCTCCATAACAGCATACCCTGCAGTGCTCCTGCGAATGCATTACCTGCCAGATACATTAAACTATTTTTTTGAAAGATTTTCTTGAAGCATTTCTTAACACTGCAGTGTCACTAATGGCATTAATACAACAGCAAAAAGCAGTAATGACAAATCCAGGTTTTTTTCTATTTCTATGGTGGAAATGCTCAGTCACGCTCCCTCAAACAACAATTTGAGAAGCTGGGCTAAATATGCCATTATTCACAAAACTACCATGGTGGTAAGAGGGGCAGACTGATCAAAGGGGTAAGGAGAAAGAACATCAAGTAATGAAGAACCCATTGTAGAGCATCAGCTGAGAAGATTCACATCTATGAAGAAATCTTCTTTGCTTTCTTGTCATACTACTAATTCAGAACTTGCATCTCTTGATAATTCAGACTGCCAGATGTTTCCTTTTTTATTGGGTTTCCTTGAAGATTTAAAAGTTTTAAAAACCTCAGAACTTTCTAAGTTCCTTTAATAAGCCTCAATTAATCCTCTTGCAGTTCCTTGAATATATGATAAACAAGAATATGTGTGCATCTCTAGTTTGTGTTCTGATTGAATAGCAAATAACATCACTACTGATAATGAATGACACTTAGTAGTTCTGATCTGCAAACTGCTGAATCCTTAACTAGCTAGGAACCACAGTTACGTGTGTCAAGAAAACCTTATCTTTCAGTTTATAGAATCAAATTTCACAAAAGATAATCCTAAGCCTATTTATAGAATAGCTACTTCACAGTGAGGTTTATATTTGTGACTGCTTTCCTGTATGAATTTAGCTGGGGAATCTGACAGAAACTATCAAGTGATAGAAAAGAGGTGCTGAGGAGAAAGACAGGGAATTTGAAAGGATGCGCGGTACAGGCACAGGTGCTGGGCAAGGCAGTGTCCTGGCAGAGGTAGTGTTGGGCCAGTGCAAACGTATTTGCTCAGAGAAATACCTTAGCCCTTATTACCTCTGTTGCTGTTGGAAACTGAAGTCAGCATTCACAGTTTTTGTGTAGATGAAGAGCAGGGAGAAGAGTGATCTGTTCCAGAGGCAGGAGTTTTAATTTACATTTCATTAAAAGGCTGGGAGATAGCAGGCCTACTAAAAGGTAGGCAAAGTGGAAGAAGGCTGGCATAAACTGATGCAAATTGCACCTCTCTTGCCCAGCTAACTATTTTTGTCTGAGCTGCTTTCAGCCCAAAGCCAGGTCTAGCCCCTATCAGAAAGCTACTGGAGGTCTGGCAGAAAAAAGACCTAGAAAAGACTCTGAAGTTATGCTTTCCTTGTCTGCTTTTTCTCCTGTATCTTTTGCAGATTCATGTTTTGTTCCCAGGGTCTCACTGATTCCCACTGCATGCAGTTGTCAGCGTAGGCAGGTTTAAGGCTGATCTGAGCAGCTGCAAGTGCATTTCCCTGGTAGATCATCAGTCACCAGGGACTCCTGTCAGTGCTGCCTTATATCTGGATGAATCCTTTCCTGCCTGTGTAAGGATGAAAATGTCAGCATAAAAATTGGTGAATATACTTGCAATTTGCTCTAGACTGAAAAAGAAGAAGCTAAAGACAACGCATAATCCCGAGTGGCAGACTTTGGTATGTGCAGCACAAGTTGAATTGCTTATGACAAGTGAATTGTCAAAGGGCTTTATTGTGTGTGACATCAGCAAGGGGAAGGACAAATAAGTTTTCTCATCTGTGTCCAAACTCATGATAAGGCATATATAGGCTGCTGAAAACTCAGCTAGCTGAAACTGCTAAAAAAGTGTAGCAGTGTTATTTCTGGTGTTCTTAGATCAGAAACTCATGCAAACTGACAAGCACTGTGTTTGCCTGTAAGGGCTGATATCTCCAGTGGTTTTAGTCAGCCTAAGTGAGCTCTTCACATATTTGCATCTCTGTCTTACATGTTACTTTGGGAACATTGGGCCACAAGATGAAGAGGTGGGTTCGTTAATGATAGTTATCTCTAATGCTTCTGCAGGAAACTTGCACTACCAGAATATGAAAAGTGAGATGTTGCTCTCAGAATATTAGATGATGCAGCCATTTCATGGTCTCTTGATGAAGGTGACTAATTTGTTTATAGTTATGGAAACTGGAACAGATGTTTGGCAGTAACACTGTGGTTCAGGTGTGTTGTACAGTGGTCCACACAGCCCTGACTCAGCATACACCCCAGCCAAATACTGATTTCCAGTGAAGGTAAAACCTGAGTGTGCACTATTCTCTGTCCCAGACTGGTTTCCTCTGATAAAAAAAAAGACAGAGGATGGAGGAAAGAAACCAGCACTGCTATCTAGGCTGTTTGAGCAGAGACATCTGGACTATGGCATAAAGTACGGCAAAGCACACTTTTCCCAAAATATAGTCAGTGCCTTAGGTCACCTGTCAATAAGCTGTGATGAGGATGTCTCAGTCACTTCAGCAGAAAAGCAGGGAAGGCAGCATCTTGCAGTGACTGTAGTAAGAAAACTGAATTCAGAGGTGATGAGAAATCTCATTCATCAGATAAAAGTTGACTTTAGGGTCAATCTGTTTGGAACAGGTGGAGAGGATCAGATGCAGATTGCAGTCAGAGGATGACTTAAGGTATTTCTTGCAGTTCTGACCTGTTACTGTAAAGCTTTTTCTACAGAAGGCCTTGGTGTAGTCCGGTGCCCTGTTTATGGTCCACATTCCTGTGTTCTTTCTTCACGGTTCACAGATAATGACATACTATTTCACAATAACCATCCTCAATTCAGGCAGTGCTTCTTGTCTAGGGAAGATATTTTCATGGATGAAAGAGCAGTTGCACAGAGCCCGAAGATCAGGTGGCTTAAAAAGGAATCAAGAGTAAGCTGTTAAAATGCAAGACTCAAATCTGCATTTCTCTCAGAAAAAATGAGAGTTGCTCCTGTACAGAACATGGCAGAGTAAAAAGTCCTTGAATTGTCAAATTAGGTACAGAATTCAGCTCCACAAGATTTGTCATCTTCTTCTCTCTTTAACACTTTTATAGCAAATGATATGTAAAGAAAGTGGCAATTCAGCTCCTTACCTAGGAAGAACAATGTGGTTTGCACAGCGATGCTGTAAAAGGTAATGAACACAGAGTAGAAAAACAGGTTCCGAGACATCTCTCAGCCTCATACAACAATGTTTTTCAAATTCTGTTGATGATGATCAGATACAGCCTTTCTAATTATCTCAGGACTTGTTGTCTGTCTGGGTTTCACAAAAATTCACATTGGAAACTTTCACATGGAAAACCGGTAGTTTTAAGTTGTATTTATACCCTTGCATATGGCTGTCTGGGATTTGGCATGTACAAACAAATGTACTCACAGATTTCACAGTACAGTGGTTAGAAGAGCTTTCTCAAGATGCTGTCCTACTTTTGGTTATTCTGAAAAATGAGAGAAAACAACAGGAAAGGCATGCCTTCAGTGGGAGAAGAAAGTTTAAAGGTTTGCTTAACCACTACATGACTACAGTTTTACAGTTTTTCAACCGTAATGTTGGTGATGTGGCTGCAGCAGTCAAATATTAAACTAATGAAAGGCGGCCACAAATAAAGTTTTGTTCACATGTAAGAGAATAACGAAACTCCAGTCTATTTGCTGACTTTTGAAGAGAAAAGCAGTCCCAGTCACCTGGTAAAATGGTCATGGTTTGCTTTGACTGCCATTCTGTTGGACATTTCTATTGCCATTATTTGATATCTAGCTGTTTTGAGGACTCACATCCAGATCCAATCCTGACCAACTTCAGCTAGAGTTGGCCCAGGCTCCAGATTGGCTGGAATTGAAAGTAAATTGGTTACTATTCATTCCCCAAATTGAAATAATTTTTATAAATATTGCCTTTTGTGATTGGCTTACTTGTTACTATTGAAATTATTGTTATTTGAAATTAAATGGTTATTTATTCCCCTCATTCATGTATAATGAAATAATTCAATTTGGGTGCTCAGACTTCATCTAAAGTTAATGTTAGTCCAATGACATTTTGATGATCATGATATTTAAGATTTGCTTTTTCCCTGTCATATAGCAGAAGTTTTCATTAGTGTGCACACAGAAATGCAGGCATATATTTCACATTGGAATAAAAAAAAAATCTTTTTTCTTTAAATGTGAATTGTCATTAATGATAGAATGTCACACATGAGATAAAATTAATTTGTAGATACCAACACAAAGCATTATCTGAGGAGCTGTTATTCATTAAAATATCTGAAAAAAATTATCAGAATCCTTCTATTCCCTTATTAAAGAAATACATTATGTTCACCACAGAAATACCCTTTATTAGGAAATTCGCACTAGTTTCCAGAGACGTGATCAACTATACCAAGATTTTATGCAGTTCCTTAAGTAGTTTCAGGTTGGTTTAAGCCCTTTTAGCAATGTTATCTAAAGGCAAAAGAAAACATTAAGACTATTAATATCTTTCATTCTTCTTGTTTCATCTACCCCAAACAAGGGAAACAGACTTTTTAACTAGAAAGGAGAAAACAGTGAAACTAATGATGCATAACATGCCAAACAAATGAAACATTACAGGAACTACATTTTTAGTAATGTCAGCTTCCAGTAATTGTAAGGTATTATTGGTAACAGTAAGTACTTTTTTTAATTGGATGTAAGAGCTGACATTGTTATTTCAAGTGCTCCTTAAAATTGTTCCCTTATTCCATTTTATTTTTAGAGTAGGCAAATAAACAACATTAGGAGGTAATAATTTACTAACAGCTCATGCAACTACAGGGTATCCTGGATGCCTTCAGGTTATCCAAGGTCTCCTGCCCCGCTTCTGATTGCTGTTGACTTGCCACATCTCCACTGCTTATCACAGCTAGTGTGACTGCTCTCTCTCTGGGGAATCCTTTACTGAATTCTCTTCAAATCTTATCCTTAAAAGTCTGCAGTGTTACTCTTACTGCCCACATGCCTTTCTTCTGTTGTCCTCTTTCATATGACCTGTTTTTCTTAATTCTGAGTACTTCCTTATGTCTACCTCATTTACCATCTGTTTTCTTTTTCACAAACAAGATAAACTGAGCATTCTGCAGTACTGATGTGTCTGGTGAGATTCAAGTTCAAAGCATGAGCCTCCCATTGCAATGATTGCTTAACTCAAGTCTTCTCAAGAAGTGAAATTTTAGTCATGCAGACCTTGTTGGATTAATTGCTCCTGATTTTAAAGGGACTAAGAGTTCCTCCATAAACAGTGGGAGTCAATCTAATCTACAATTCAGTTAATCGACATCAATCTACAATTCGGTTAAAATAACTCTCTTCAATCTCTTGTGGCTCCATGAGAAGAACACATAAACAAAAGGAGTGATACTGAAAATAAAAAAAAAAATATTATTCTAAGAGGTACTTTTAACGTTCATAGAGCCACTCTCAAAGGTAAGAAAAAAAAAAGTCCTTTAGAAGGTGATTTGTGTATTACAAAAAGCACAGACAGGCACTGACAATTTAATAGATGTTGTTTTGTTAAACCTTTACTATTTTCCAGTAGAAATGCAATTACCAGAACATCTAACGAACCTTTATTTGCTGAAGTTATTGAGAACTTATCAGATCACTTTCCTGATTCTATGCAACAGGTACCAGAAGAAAAGTCACCTGAAAATTTATGTCCCAGCAAAACCCGCAATTACTGAGGCTACTCTTCCAATGCTTTTCATTATTTTCCCTCCTCTGTCATCCCATGTGATGTCTGGGCAGGGTGAAATCTTCTTAGGAATGCAATACAGTCCCCATGCTGATGCCTTTGGTGAAATTAGTTCTTGCTGTGAGACCTTAATAGAGCCTAAAATATTCAGCCCTGTTTAGAATAGGGTGACGAGGGACAAGGTTCACAACGAATTGCTGTGCTACAAGGTTAAGGCAAATGGAGTATTTTGACCAGACGTCATGACTACTGCATATCACTGAAAACCTGAAATAAAAGTACATGAACCACGAAAATAATGGAAACACTTAATTTTCTTCTTTGACCTTTTCCTGGTGTGTTAGTAGCATGGTTGATTGGAAGTACAGTATTCAGTGTGCTGCACAAAAGCCATGTGTTATTATGCATGGGTAGGTGTTCTGCCTTGCAGCATGCCTGAATACATGCCTGTATCTAGCACACTGTGTGGAAAGGACTGTGCTGGTCAGTTTACAGAACTGTCATTCCTCCTAGTCTGTGTTCTGCACATTCAGGAAGGCAAATTTATCTCTGTACCAAGGAATAATGCAAGACTTACCAAACAGTGAAGTTTCATTTAAGATATATTTAGAGCTGGTGAGTAAGACTTAGATGCTTTGCAGACCTTTTCCTGGCCTTGTACAGAGTCTTGAACCTCACCCTGAGGCTGTGGTTTGGCAATACATTAAACCTGACTTCAGAGTTCCTGGCGCCAGATCAGGAAAGCTGAGTTCACCGTATTGATCTGTCATCTCACTGTGGCAGTTCGAATGCAATAAAAAATCCTAACGCTTTGTCAGTCTTCCTGTGAGATCAGGGACATGTTTGGACAGCCCTATGATCTGCCGATCCATCCCAAGCAGGTAACAAATACCATGTGAACATGATGTTATGATTCCTTGCTGTGGAGTGTAGATAACTAGGCAAAGCTGCAGTGCTGTGCTAGACCTGATTCAGGTCAGGTGAGGACAAGGCCCGGTTTCAGTTTTAATGACTGTGGAAACATTTCCTAAAGTGAAAGATTTGAAGATGCCAAGTGCACTTGTAAGAATGAACACCTCCTCCATCAACTGAAAAAAAAAGAGGAATCATCATTTACGGGCAATGAAATACACAATGTTCTGACATATAAGTTAAGAACAGATCAGGTTGTTCTACCTCTTCACCCGACTTTTTATGGAAAGGTATGGTCAAGCTGCAAAGGAGGTTTTCATTTAGGAACACTTCCTCTGTTTTGAATTAAAAAGAGAGAATTCTGGGTTGTGCCCTGCTAGATTTTTTTTGCAGCATAAAATGAACCACAGAGCCCTTCCTTTTGGTTTTCTCCAAGACAGAAATTATGTCTTCTACTAAATTCTGTGGCAGCTGACATTGGAGGCAGCGGGAATATCCTTTTGCATTCATTCTCCAACCATCTTCAACCACTTCTGCTCAGAAACAGAGAAGAACATTTGCTATAAATAAGGGTAAAACATTTGTGCAGCATTTCTAGTGATCATTGTATTTTTATTTAGATAGCAAAACATCTTAAATGATGGTTAAGACATATCACTTATCTGGAAATGCATAAGAATGATTGAATGCTAGATCAATATAGAGTATTTTAGCTTTTTACAGAAGGTGTCTTAATGATGCCCATTCCAGCTCCACTGAATAATTTCCAGTATGTTGAATAGCAGCATTTCCCATTTTTTGCAGAGAAAATTTCTCTAAACTTGAAAGTTAAGTGAATTATAAGTGTTGTCACTCTGCAGAACCTTCACCTGCACTTTTTTCTGATCTCTTGAAGTTTACTGCAGATGATATTCAGATTTAAACTCAAACTTTGCCAGAGTTCATTCACATCTGAAGGTATGCGTTGCAACCCATGTCTTGTCTCTAGTATTTCTACACATTTTTTTCACAGTATTGTTAGCAAAATATGAAAAAAGCATTCTGCAATGAATTGACAACCTGAATAGTGGTATTTGTTGGAATGATGAGGTGATGTTTGCACTCCTATGTGTGACAACAGTTGTACTGGCCCAGATGCACAGTACCCTTTTGAACACAATTATCTCTTGAATTATCATCCTCTTCATAACAATGAAAACATTTCCAGTTTCTGACAATGCCCATTCTTCCCATTCAGAGGCCTGATTATTATGACATCACTTTTTGAAAAACAGGAATAAGCACCAAGCTTTTATATGCATATCAAATAAACACTTTTATCCTTTTATTGCCCTTACCAACCAATGCCTTTCTTCAGACCACTGTTTCTTTTACAAGTACATAATAATAGTTATATTTGTTGGCCTTTTTGGCAAATAACTCAAATGAAAGTGAATGTCATTAAATTTTCCATCTCACTCCTATTCCTTGTTTCTATGTAGTGGATGTGTGTTTGCATGCATGACGTGCTATGGATTGGTTCCTTTTTGAACACTGTAAAGGTTTATGAATGCTAGGAACACTGCTGCCTGAATGGATTGCACAGAATGCCTGAGCTTCCTAACAGTTTTGCACTGATTGATTGCTTCTAGGGTGCTTCAACTGTGTCAGCATATAGTCATGTCAGCAGATAAGTCTTCCACTTTCAGAGCTATTCCCAAACCTCAAATCCACAAAACAGCCCATATAACTTTCATCTCAGTCTCAACATTCTGGATTAAAATCAACACTGCTTCAACTTGTCGGGACATTCACATAGACTTTTTCAGCCCATTATTCACTGTTTGAAACCAAAGAAAAATCAAGATATCCCTAGGAGTTAAATAACAAAAAAACTTGAAAGTGACAAAGAAGAATTTGTGAAAATGTCAAACTTTGAAAGTACCCTGCTTTTCAAATTTCATATCATCAATTTAATGGACACGACTTATGTAGGTAAGCTTTTCCAAGGTAATAATTAATAATTTTTGCTCAAAGGTTTGTTTATTTAAAGATGATCACCACAGACTTTTCTCCTTTTCAAAAGGCACAGAGTTTTCTCGTTACCTACTCTGTTGCTTATTTTTCTTGCTTTCAGAAACCTCAATACATGTATATTTTTGTGTAGAAATGTAGCTTTCTGTAGCAGAGAAGTAATATTTATGTACCAGTATCTCCTTTAGGAATGTTTTTGTCTTTCAAATTTCAGCATACAGCTAGGTGCAGAAAGATAGATGTTAAGCACACCAGATCCTTGATCAACATCAGAATGAAACAAAAGCTTCCTTGAGGCTCTGATTTGCTTTCACATCAACTCCCACTTATATTAAAAATTAAAATCCATAGTGATTCTGAGGATTAGTTAGGAGCAAATCATGCTTTCTTGTCTTGGAAATCAGGCTCGATAAGCAGAGGAGAACTCAGTTTGGCAACTACTTTATTGCCCAGTTGGAGTTTTGAAAATGCTGGTGTTTGATTTATGACTGGAAAAAGGGAAATATAACTCCCATTTTCAAGAAGGGGAAAATGGAAGATGTGGGAAACAGCAGATCAGTCAGTCTTACCTCTGTGCCTGGCAGGATCTTGGAGCAGGTTCTCTTGGAAATCATGCCAAGGCACATGAAAACCAACAAGGTGCTTGGTGACAGCCAGCATGGCTTCACTAAGGGGAAATCCTGCCTGACCAATTTGGTGGCCTTCTATG
>JANHGB010031812.1:1781-11945 GCA_026283785.1 Coracopsis vasa | reverse complement strand
GGAAGGTGTCCCTGCCCGTGGCAGGGGTTGGAGCTGGAGGAGCTTTAAGGTCCCTTCCAACACAAACCAGCCTGTGACTCTATGAAGACTAAAGGTGGGAACAGATGTTTAACTATATTTCATATACACAATACAAAGCCATTTGTATTTTATATGCTCATAAGAAAAGGAACTACAGAACATCCATTTTGTGACTCATCCTATCCGTTCTCAAAAGGATTCAACACTTGTCTGTTTGCCTCCCACCACCTCCACTGCAGTGAGACAAAGCTGCATTTTACAGATTATTAAGCAAAAAGCATTCAGATTCTTATTTACCATCACAAAGTACATGCAAGAATGCCTATCACAGTCAGGACTGAGAGTTTAACAGAACTACAACCCTAGATAAATCAATGCTCAAATTCAGACTCTTTCAAGTGCTCAGGTTCTGGATAACATCACATCAATTTCAAATGTACTCTGAATTTATTTCTGATACAGTTCAGAGTATTTAATGTACTTGCTCTGAAGAAAAACTGACAGGGGAATACATCAGCTGAGAACAGCCTGGAACTGTATAAGCAGCAAAGATAAGAACACCTCCACTATGAGACAGCAATATAGAAAAGGAACATGGACCATTTTTGATCAAAAGATCAAGTGTTCCTTCCAAAGGTGTTTATTGAAAAGGTGGGAAAGAAATGAGAAAACTGAGGACCTTTGAGGAAGAACAGATCATCCACCCTTGACCAAAACAGTGCTTCAAAGAAAAGCAGAGATCATGAAGCCTTATATTAATCAACAGGTTGATTTATTCATACCATCAACACACATATACCTCATTAACATTGCTTGAAAGAGAAGCAGGGAGAGAAATGGAGACGGGTCTGATCATTTTCCAGCCCTCTTTGGCATGCAAGACCAAAATCAAGAGAGGAAAACGCTGAGGGTAGAAGACATTGAAGAAACAAGCCCAGAAGACTGTACTTCTGTTTGTTATCAACTTAAACCACCAGTCAAAAGAATCTGTAATATGATTTAAGGAAAAGATGTGTCAGAAGTGAGGAGTCTCTGCCACCAGTCTCCCTCACAACAGCACTGATGCCACTCATGACTCCATAGCAGCCTCTCTCCAGCTCCTCAGCTCTCTGTATCAACTATTGTGTCCTTCTAGATGTACATCCAGCACCACCAGCAAGCAGAGCTTAATCTCTGGCAGAGAAAATTGGGACTAAAACCCCTCTGGCCAAAACTGTACCCACACCAAACCCATCAGACCCCTTCCAACAACGCTAACAGATGACTATCAAAATGGCAGTCAGGAGCCACATCTAAGTTCCAAGATCTTCCTGTCTGTATTTGAATCAGGAAGTCCATCCCATAATACTGTACTCCAAAAGACAAAGAAGTAGTCCTCAAAGATAGCAACATCCATTTACAATGTTTTCCTTAGCAAATAATTCTATAGTGATGTCTCTAACCCACATACACAGATATTAAATCATAGATAAACCATGGATCAGCCCTCTCTGATACAATATGTAACATAAGATTTGCTGTTTAAGAGTTTAAATTCATATTAATTTATATATTCATATAAATATACATAAACCATATTCATTTAAATTCACATCTCAATTTACTTTCTTGCATCTCTACTTTAAGAAGTGCCAAGAGCCACAGGGAGACTACAGTCATGGGACTGCACTTAACCAGTATTTTCTACAGCTCTCCCATCCATGTGTAGGTAACACAACCCATGTAACTGGAAGGATTCCCTGGAAGTTAAACAATTTACGATACAGACGCTCTTCAGTCAGTCCACATTTGCTTTTTCATCTTGCTTCCTCTTCATTTTCTTGGTAAAACCTCCCTTTTTTCATATAGTTATGAATAGCTTTAGCTAAAAATGGAAGAAAAGGCTTGTTTGCTTGGGGCTGGGCTTGCTTTTGGGTTTTCTTGATGGGCTTTTGTTTAGTTTTTGACAAATACTCAAAGTTATCAAGACAGCCACTCATTTCCAACTACAAAGCAGTATAATAGGCCATAAAAAAATATAACTGACCATTCCACTGGCCAAATCCCAGTGGAAGTGACTGTATTTTGCCTCCTCATGTGCCCAGTTAAACCTGTTCAAGCTATCTTCTCTCAGCACCAACCATTCCATGCTATCACTCTTCTATTGAATGCCTGCTGTGTTTCATCCTCAGCTTGTGTTTCAGCAGCACACTACATGCCCCAAACACTGTGAGACCATTCAGTCCTCTCCTACCGAACTCCTCAGCTTACCTGTGTGGACTGGATCACTGTAAGATCATTAATGTAGCAGAAGCCAGCTCCCATGGCAGAGCGAAGCCCGGCAGTCCCAAAGGTCAGCCTGCAGCAGAGGCGATCCCGCAGCTCTTTGTGCTCCCCATTCTGTAACAAGCTTTCAATCTGTTCTTTAGTTTTCTGGTTCTGAAAAAGAAGATGAAGATCTTGATTTAGCTCTTGAAAGCACGATGTGAACTATATGATCAGTGGGGTTAAATCATTCCTAGTTCTGCAGTGCAGCAAGTACTTCTATGTTATAAAATGCCCATCTGCACAAACTCACCTTTATTGTAGCTTTCATTTCTAGCATAGAATCTTAGACTGGTTTGGGTTGAAGGGACCTTAAAGCTGATCCAGCTCCAACCTCTGCCATGGACAGGGACACCTTCCACTAGAGCAGCTTGCTCCAAGCTCCTGTGTCCAACCTGGCCTTGAACACTGCCAGGGATGGGGCAGCCACAGCTTCTCGGGGCACCCTGTGCCAGTGCCTCAGCACCCTCACAGGGAAGAGCTTCTTCCTTATCTCCAACCTGAACTTCCTGTGTTCCAGTTTGAACCCATCACCCCTTGTCCTGTCCTTCAGTCCCTGATGAAGAGCCCGTATCTGCCAAGGGGAGATGGGATGTGCTCAGCAGTGTTTGGAGAACGTTGCCACCAGCAAGCCTGCAGGTTTGGGGGCCAAACCACTCCCCATCCATGCTCATGATCCTATTCCCCCATCTGGTGCAGGGAAATGAAGGAATCACTCATTCAAGCCATCTATGGAGCTTGCAGAAGGGAAGATGCTGGTATGAAGGGGCTCAATGGAAGTGTCACCCAGCTCCTACTCTTCCCTCTTAAGAGAAAATAGGCACTTTATTGGCTGGAGAACAGCTCGCTGATAGGGTGACTCACCAACCCGCGTGTTATACTTCTTATTTACACTCCCCAAAGCTAATGTTGTGATACTTAACAGCTCACAAGGTACTATTTCATCTTCCAAATATACACCCTCATTGTACGGCCTGAACTCCCTTCATTCCATCATGAACTGACTGCAGGCATCAATCACAGCTGTGATAAACAGCAACTGCCCTCCTATCATTGCACAGGCTGTGAAGAGCCTGATCTCAGCTGTGCTGGAGCCAGATGGAAGCGGGAGAGTGGAATAGAGACTTGAGCTCTGTTAAATGTATGTGACATTTCATTAGGGTTGCAATAGCTTCTCTCTCATCCGGGCTAACAGGAGACTGCATTGTGCAAATAAGAGGGAAAACCCTAGCTAATACAACCCTGCTGCTTCCAGACCCTGCCCATGCACTGGGGCATTCCGCAGCACAGCCCCCTTCCCAAAGGGTTTCCTACCTCAAATGCTGCATCACCCAAACACAAGAGTATCCCTTGGATGCTCGATCCCATCACTGTGTAAAAGCTGGATGGAAAAGCAGCATTGCTTTCATGGGCAGGTAATGTCCCTGGTGGGTAGAGAGGGCATCTTCAGTCAGGTGGAGCTGCAAGGAAGCAGTTCTGGTCATTGCTGGGAGCATTGGTCATACATCCCTGTGATCCCAGCTGCTGTTCGGAGTTCAGGAGGCATCACAGCCCAGGACTGATCCAAGGAGGGACTTAGGACAGACTGAGGATGTGGCTGCACTGAAGTTTATGCAGGAAAGTGAAGGAAATAATGGAAATAAACCCAAAAGCTGTTCTCTAGGAGCTCATCCATGCCCACCATCTCCTAGGCCAAGCCAAGCTAGGCTTTCCATGCTGGAGAAGCAATGGTATGGAGAGCAGGGATAGAAAACCAAGGAGGAGCAATTCACGGTGCTTTTGAGGCAGAGCAATCAGATCAGAGCTTCGGGTAATGGTGCAGCATCATTAGGGGTTGGCTCAGGCATGATGCTTCCTAATTGAAGATGAGCAGACCTTGACACATGCCCAGATGGTGGGGAAAGATGTTGCAGAGAATGAGTACATGAGAGCAAGGTGCTCCTGGAGGTGAGGACTCAACTCTCTGTGGTCTGGGGCCACGAGCCCCAGAGCAAAGGGTGATGCTTTCTCTGAGTAATAGCTTCAATTATGAGCATAGCTCCTGATTTCTTTGTTTTAGGGCAAAAATGGGACCAGTGACCTCTTGTCTCCCAGTTTCTCTCAGGCTGCCACTCCTCAGTCAGTAATGTATGCTTAATGAAAGCTTGAGCAATCACAAGGAGCACGCAGCTAAAACTCCTACTGATGAGTTGATGCTTTGCACTGATACCCAGTGTAAAACCAAGGTCTTTTCTCCAAGTGGAACGCATGGATATCAGGAAACAGAAGCCCATTTAATACCAGCCTTCGAGCAACGGATAAGTCTCCATCCAGCAGTTAAACCCTGATAATGATCTCCTCCCTCAAGCTTTGCTTTCCAGAAGAATAAAGCCCTTTTCTCCCAACAGCATGGAGCTTTCAGACAGCAAATGATGGCTTTATGGGTGGAGGGGACATAAATAGGACCAATTTGTTTCATGCCTGGAGGGATATTTCTTTTCTGGCAAACAAATGTCAGGAAGGCAGTGTGTGAAAATACAATCTTCCCGCATATGGGCTGCTTTCCCTTCCTATCTCACCCCCTCTGCCCTTGCACAGCATAAATACTAAGAGCCCTGTGTGCTTTTGGAGCAGGTACAGCATCGTGTTTATGGGAAACAGAATGGATTTCTCCATAGGCGGAGAGGTCCTGGAGGAGCTTTTCCCATTAAACCCAGTCTGTTCCCACAAGGCTTGGGTAAGTCCCTGAATACAGGATACACTTCTTCCAACTGTGGGCCATTGGAATCACAAAGAGGGGCCAGGATTGTTGCTTGCACAGCATCTTCCATGTGAGGGACCCGAGACTTTCATTGTGGAGCTGCTAAAATCACTGCGATGGGCAGAACTGGTCCCATGCACTCAGCTCGGTGCTGACTATGCTGAGTCCCAAAGCTTGATGAAGAAAAGCTTCCCCATTCCCCAGCACATACCAGTAGCTCAGAACAATACCCAGAGTCAGCAGTAAATGGGTTGAATAATTTAGTGGGCTCTGGAACATGGGAATGGCAAAAATAGGAAATCACAGCTAATAAAGGCAAGCGGCAGTGGAAAATTCATTAAGCATTTTCAGACAAGAACATTTTGCCACTCGCAGGGAGAAAAAAATGAAGCCAGAAACGAGGGAAATTTAGTTCTACAGATGGAGGGGTTTGAAGGCAACGATATAAAAAACTGAAGAAACATTTGAGTCAAGACTGGGAGAGAAAAGCTCTAAAAATGAAGTCTACAACTTGAGTTTTGATTTTCTGAGGCCTAAACCCATCCCTTTGGGTCCTGCCTGTGCGAGCAAGCTCTGTCCTGCTGTCTTTGGGGGTGGAATGAGTTCCTACCCCTGAAGGTAGCTCACCTTTGGGGGCTCACCCTGCTTGCAGGCTGGGGTGCGTTGGAAGTTGGGTTCTTCGCATGAGTCTTGAAGCCATCGTGTCCTTCCAGGAGTCCTGATTTGGTTGCTGTGATTTATCAGTTATCATTTGCCTCCATCCCTCTGCCCTTCCCCAAGCCCTTGGCTGTCTCTGCAAGGGATGTTCTGCAGGTTTGATACCACTGCTGCACCCTTGGAGACGTGGCTCAGACTCAGTCTGTGCTGGGCAGGGCCACACTCACTCAGCATCATTCAAAATGCAATAAGGAAAGGGTGAAAGAGTTGTTCTTCTTCCCTTTATCTCCCCAGCACCTCTCACATCCCTACCCAGCCCTGGCCTTGGACCCAAAGCCCTGGTTTGCACATTGGTAGCATTTATTACCTGCAAAGCCCCAAGTGCTCTCCTGCATCAGTTACTAACTGCAAGCCACTCAAGCACGATGCTGCATTGGGGATGCAGCATTTGGGGCTGATAAATCAAGTGTCAGAAAGCTCAAGGAGACCCCGCAGTGCTCCCTAAACCATGCAGCACTGCCGGGAGTCAGGGCAGGCAGATTCCATAGTGTGGTGTAATTGGGGCTGAATGGGAAGAGTTATACCTGAAGTACTGAAGCTTCTTGGTTGTAACTTAACCCAGAGGCTGCTGATGCTTGTGGTTGTTGACTAAGGTCAGCATCGGAGGTAGAGCAAGGGACACACGTTCCTCCTCCTCCATGGTGATGAAGCCCTTCATAAAACCATGCAAAAGCTCCCTCATTCAGCAGCCACCACAGCCCAATGCCATCTCATAAGGTAATAGTGCTGGTAACATCCCCATGTCCACAGCTCTCTGTCTCTCTGGTCAGGTTCCCTCTCTTAGCAGGATTAGATTCCTTAGAGGTCTCCAGGTCTCCTGTTTTATCATTCTGGGCATAGCAAGTCCATCAAATCCAAGTGAAACTGAGCCAGAGCAGCAATTCCTTTTGAGACCTTTGACAGTAGGGATGTAGTTTTGAAAGGGATAATATGGATTTAAAGACAAGCAGTGCTCCCATTTATCCCTTTGATATCCCACTTTGATCCCCCTTGTCTCTGCCTGCTTCCCAGTGCACCCAGCTCCCTTCTGGCACCCCTCCTTCTGCCCAGGCAAAGCTCCTTCACTTTTCTAAAGCAATCCAGGTTTTTCTCGTTTCCCCCATTCCTGGGCTGGTTCCTGTCCTTGTGGTTGTTCCCTAACAACTCCCTCCCCAGATTTCTTTCTTTCCCTTGTTGTTCCTGCAGGTCCTTTTCCATCCTTTCCCTGTGCAAGGAAGACATCAGAGAGGTCTGAAGGCACCTGCAGTCATCTCACAAGAGGACAGCTTGTGCAGCACATCCATGGCACCCAGGAGGACCTGGGGAGGCGGATGCTTAGGCAGGGAGGGTTCCCATCTGGCTTCGGATGGGTTTGAATTCCTTCAAACACGAGACTAGCTGACACTGAGACAGAGCTGACAGGCATCCACCGCCTCAAACCCGCTCATCTGTGGCCCTGATGTTAGTAAAGCATATGGTGCCCATCCATCTCTCTAACAGCCCATGGCCAAGCTGCCTGCCTCACCAAATCCGTTTAGCTCCTGAGCAGCCTCCCTGAGCTCCCATTTACAAGCAGAAGCAGCAGCACCTGAGTCAGGTTCGTATCCTTCATCCCACACTTGCTGCAGGGCTCTGGCCACACGCTGCTGTCCCAGTTCCCTATTGGGACACATCTTAGGTCCTGATTATCTGCAAGAAGGAGGTTCTTGGATGATGACCCTAAGACAAGATGTCAACCCAGGATGAGCCTCAGGTGCTGCTTTGGTCCTGAGAGGGGTCTCTAAGGTTTACCTGCATCTATAACTGTTATATACTGCATATATACTGTTCTATACTGCATATATACTGTTCTATACTGCATATAACATATGCAACAGTATTTGTCAGCAGGGTTTGGATAAAGAGATGTCATCAAGCAATCAGTTTCCAATGCAGGGCACTGGGTATCTCAGATGCTCATCAATAGCAGTTCATAGCCCCTTGTTCATCTGGTATTTCTCCAGTTGTGCCTCATTTATCAGCAGCTCCCCCACTCTCCCATAACCTCCATCACAACCACTGACACCTCTAGCACTGGGGAGCCCAAAGTGATGCAGAACCCTCCCCACCTCTGCACTATGTAACTATAGCTGCCATCAGTGTGTACACGTCTGTGTTCCAGCTCAGTCACTTGATGCTTTGGGGGCATTTCTGATGCTGGTGTCACCTCTCTGAGGCCCAGGGGCAGATTCCTGGTGTCCCCAGAGTGCAAAACTGCTGAGAACTTGTTAACAAAAATCATAGGATCATAGGATCATGGAATGGTTTGGGTTGAAGGGAGCTTAAAGCTCATCCAGCTCCAACCCCTGCCACAGGCAGGGACACCTTCCACTAGAGCAGCTTGCCCCAAGCCCCTGCGTCCAACCTGGCCTTGAACACTGCCAGGGATGGGGCAGCCACAGCTTCTCTGGGCAACCCCTGAAGGAGGGTGCAGTAGCTGTTGCCAGCAGCACATAACTCACTCACTGCTGCTCCAGATAAGCTGGTGAAGACTGGGAAATCACTGCTGCTCATTCATCAAGAGGCACTAAAAGGTAATGGATGTGTAAATGAAAGGAGTCCTAAAGGACCTGCATACCCTCAAAAAATGAGTACAGGAGGAATGAACACTGGCAGTGTAACAGCTACAGCCAGGTAAGGGGATGCACTCCCTTCTTCTGGTCTATTTTTGTCTTTAGAGGCTCTCTGCTGTTGCTAACTGGCTCTTCACTTTGGATAATGAACTGTAGCCAATGCACATCAGCTCCTGAAAATCTGCAAAGCTCTGTAACCACGCTGACAACACAACATGGAATTACACCCAGGGATAATAGCACACGCTGGCTCTGAGGCAGCTGAGGCTCTGCAAAGGAGTAATGTAATGAGAGCAGCCATGCTTGCAGCAGCACCAAAGCCATGGCTCATCTCCTCACTGTGAGGAAAGGGCTAGTAAGGAGGCCCACCTGAGTACCAGGCTCCCTGTAACACCCCTGTCGTGGAGCATCAGTTCAGACACATGTAACTGCTGGCATCCCGAGCCTGGCAGAGCAAGAGGTAAGAATAAGGGGCAAAGATGACTGATGAAATGCCTATCAAAGACATGGAATGAAAGAGTAAGAGAGTCTGTGATAGAACCTAAAGCCATAAAAAGAGAGGAACTAACAATACACTTATAGTGAGAGCATTCTTCTCTAGGGAGACACTCGAGGTAGGAACACCAAGGCGTTAGACGAGCATAACCCCCATCACAAGACAAAACTCTGCAGTGAGGCTCTGGAATCCTGTGTTCCATCAACAGCACCAACCCATTAGTGCCTTTCCCTCAGGAATCTGCCAGGAATCTCCGAAACCAACCCCGAGTGCTGCAGTGAATGCACTTACAGTGACAGCATCTGGATGTATCTCTGGCAGCGGTCCCTCGCAGCGATGCGAGTGCCACACAGTCTGATTGGAGCTGGCTCCAAGACCCCACAGTGCTCTGTTTCTGTGCCACAAAACCCAGTGCATGACGGGCACGTCTTGGGTTTGATTCCTCTATGGCACAAGGAGAAAAAGTAACCATGAAACCCATGTTTCCCAAGACAGTGCCTGCAGCAGGAGCTGCTCCCGCTGGAGCAGCTCTTCCTATTTGATAGTTCCAAACATTTACATGCCGTTAATCATGGAAGGAAGCCTTGAATTTAACAGACATTTTCCAAGGCTCCTATGGAGCAAGAAGAAACTAAAACCCACAGAGGAATTCCATGGTTTATAAATGCCAGATTTGTCTGAGGAATCTCCCTGGGATTGGGGAAGTCTCACCAGTCCCTTGAGAGACAGAGGGGAACCAGCACCAAGGCGTGGAGAGACGTGTTTGGTTCTGGTTTAAATGCACTCAGCTCCTCCCCCCTTCTGAGATTCCTGGTCCTGAGCCAGTGACTGAAAGTCAAACAAGGTTATTCTCCTCCACTGGGTTATTTCTTCCCCTCCTCTCTCATGCTTCTACCACCAGACCCCAAAGGGGAAGGAAGGAATCCTTCCCTTCCGGCACCTCTTTAGATGTAGAGCAGCTGTCTGCTTGCAGAGAGGAAGGGCATCTCCTGACCAAGCCCCGGGCTGGCTGTTGGCAGGTCTCAGGGAAGACATCAGACAAGGAAGCTCGTACCAAGCATGCAGAAATGGGAAGACTCCACTGTCACAGGTAAAACAGAGGAACACTCACCCATCCAAGACAGACCCTTTGGAAACAGGCACCACATTCAATGTGAGGTGACAGTTCTGACATCCAGTTCTTGAGAAGGGCTCTTGCAAGCCACAGATCTCCAGACTGGTTTGGATTGGAAGGGACCTCAAAGCTCATCCAGTTCCAACCCCTGCCACAGGCAGGGACACCTTCCACTAGAGCA
>JANHGB010031809.1:0-15944 GCA_026283785.1 Coracopsis vasa | reverse complement strand
CTACTTGTTACTGTTCAACAAAATAATTTGCTGGTTATTTCAGATGTCATGCCTTTTTCTTGATAGATTGTTTCAAACATGATTTTACAGATAGGTGATCTCTTTTATTTTTTCACTCTAGAAGCAGCTTTTTTTTACAGTGTTAAATATCTTTCTTTACCAATGAAAACCAATGTTTTCCACCTTAGCATATTCTTTTTAAAAAAGTTAATTGTTATTGATATAGTGGATGAACAACTAATGCCTTAGGCTAGATGTAGAGACTTAAAATGAATACATATGAGATGTGGAACTTAATTTCAAACTCTAGGTGCAGCTTGCTTCCTTTTTTTGTATAAATTCTATTGTCAGGACTTTATTCAATTCTGTGTACTAGGAAACCAATCTCTGTCATGATCTTCCTGACAAAACAGTGTGTTCATTTTTAGTATATTTTAACATCTTCAAATTGATGGGAATATTTTAGAGGTACATACAGTCGTTAATAGGGACAAAGCTATTTTAAATGTCTGCTTCTTCCACTATGCATTAAAACATAATGATTGCCATTAAGGTTGTTAGATAATTCCATTGATCTATATGTCATTTATATAAAAGCAAGTAAAGTGCACATATAATCCACGAATCAAGAAAATGGATTTATCTGTTTCTGATCTTACTGTATAAAAGCATATAGACTGCTGCTAAAGCTATATGGTGCCAATTTCAAACTCCACCTGACTTGTCAGAAACTGCTCTACAATGCAAAGTACATTTTGTCTAGATTCCCAAGATTTTGTCTTGTACAAGTGTGTAGATCACGTTAGAGTCTTATTATGAGAAAGAAATATTTAAAGTAGCTTTTGAAGCCCTAAGCAATTTATGGTTCAGAAGTCATAAGGGAAATGAACTTATGTCATTTCTACATCAGGAAGGCCTAAGTCTCATGGAAACTGAGCAGCTCTGCAGATAGGATTCTACCATCTAATTAAATAGAAACATTGTCGACTTCCTAATTCCACAGACAATGGACAGTAAAAGTGAACATCAGAGAAGGACAATGAGGAAGAAATTAATTTTGGCTTCAGCTCCAGACTTCAGCAGGCAGAATGACATTATAGCTTTTTTTCTTAAGTTACAGTAGCCACATACATATTGGTTTTTATTCTACTTGTCCAGAATTTCATAAGCCATTCCTTCTCATGATATTTCTGTATTAATTTTGCCATAATTATATTTTTTTATATTTTGCATGAGCTACTGTAAATGTCTCAAGGACAGTCTAGTCTGTACCATTGTGAATTATTTCTCTAATATTTATGAATGTTACTTTCCTCTTGCACATTCTTTTCTTGACAGCTCATCGTAATTCCAGAAGATTTAAGAAAAAAAGAAATACTGCATATTTTTTTCTTGACTATCCTCAAATATTTGCCTCACACAGAGGTAATATAATTTGAACTTGGATTTATCTTTTACTTTAGCTCCTCAAACATCCTGTACATTTAAAAAGGCTGTTACTTTCCAACTGAGAAGTAGCTCTTCTAGTGATAAATGAGCAGATTCTTCTGTCAAGAATCTGCAACATGCTTATATACTCTGCAAAGTGCTTTGGTTTCTTTAGCTAAAGGTTAAACAGTGTCAGCTGTTATTATTATGTCTTTATTGTCAATAATTTATTCTCCTTTTCATATGTGTGCACCATTGGGAATACATACTCTGAAGTGCTGGATGTTGATCTCTAACCGCCTTTTATTACAATGGGAACAGAAAGTCTTGAAAATTACCAAACTTGACAAGTAACTGTAGACGAAATGCAAGCGAATAAAGCTGAAAAAGCTTATTTTGAAAAAAAAAAAATTGACATGTTACCTTATTCCAAGTAACAAGACCTCTATTTTCTTAAAAATGCATACAAATATAATTTGAAATCAAGACCTATTAATTGGTCATTGTCAAAAGGGCCCTTCACTTTCAATTGTTGTACCTGAAAATATGAATATTTATAATCACAGAGAGTTTTTTTATACATAATTCTACACACATATCAGAGAGCTAGAAAATACTATAATAGAGTGTTTAGAAGACTGAGGAGTCAGGCCAGTTTTAAACTTTAAAACTGAACTAACACTCATTGAACATGTGCTTATTACTGATGGCAAACAGAGTATTAATGGCCACTTTGGTGGCCCTCTGCTGGATTACTTCCAGTTAGTCAATATCTCTGGTATTGAATAGTCTAACTCTAGACGCCATACTCCAGGTTAATTTACAGAAGTGTCAAATACAGTGGCATTATTACCATCTTTGATCTGATATGCTTTTTCTTGTGCAGCCTGGCATGCATATTTGTAGGTTCTAGTTCATGGCTTCATTTAAATGGCCACAATTGCATAAGATTTCTTCTCTTGTTTTGATATCCATAAGGAAAGAGGAACATGCATAAATAATATTTGTCTGAATAAACATGCATTCATTTCAATATGTCTGTTAAAGAAATTGAGACAAACTTATAGACATGCTGCCTGTATGGTTGGATTTTTGTATGACCTTCTGTCTAGGCTTTTCTCTGTTGGTTTGCTTGTGTTGGTTTGCTTGGTTGAAGCAAACACTTCCTCTTTCCCTGAATTCCCCTTTACCATTGTGTCTGTGATAACATAATCTAATCACAGTGGATAAAATGCAAGTGTGTTTTCATCTGTAAAATGAAGTCTATTAAAGGAATACAACTTGTGAATACTGAAAAAATTTACATCTACATCCCCTGTACATCAACAGAAGATAACAGATGCTATGGTAATGGAGGTGATGTAAGAATCAAAGCTGGAATAAGATGTACGTATTATTTTCAAATATACAAGAAAAATACAAGGAATACAGGCCTTGAGAGTAAATGCCTGGATATTTAGACTGTGAGAATGAAAACCCTAGGCCCACTGTAGGAGAGGATCTGGTTTGAGACCATTTTAAGAACCTGAACATGCACAAGTCCATGGAACCTGATGAAATCCATCCATGGGTCCTGAAGGAGCTGGCGAATGAAGTTCCTAGGCCACTGTCCATCATATTTAAAAAATCATGGCAGTCAGGTGAAGTTCCTAATGACTGGAAAAAAGGAAATATAATCCCCACTTTCTAGAAGGGGAAAATGGATGACCCAGGGAACTACGGACCAGTCAGTCTCACCTCTGTGCCTGGCAAAATCTTGGAGCAGATCCTCCTGAAGAGCATGCTAAGGTACATGAAAAACAACAAGGTGCTTGGGGACAGCAAGCATGGCTTCACTAAGGGGAAATCCTGCCTGACCAATTTGGTGGCCTTCTATGATAGGGCTACAGAACTGATGGCCAGGGGTAGAGCAGTTGATGTCATCTCCCTGAACTTGTGCAAAGCATTCAACACTGTCCTGCATCACATCCTTGTCTCTAAATTGAAGAGACATCAATTTGATAGGTGAACCACTCAGTGGATAAAGAACTGGCTGGATGGCCGCACACAAAGTGTTGTGGTCAATGGCTCAATGTCCAACTGGACACCAGTAACGAGTGGTGTCATCAGCGTCGGGATCGGTCTTGTTCAACATCTTTGCTGGTGACATGGACAGGGGGATTGAGTGCACCCTCAGCAAGTTTGCCAATGACACCAAGCTATGTAGTTCGGTTGATACACTGGAGGAAAGAAATGCCATCCAGAGGGACCTTGACACGCTTGTGAGGTGGACTGATGCCAACCTTATGAAGTTTAACCATGCCAAGTGCAAGGTCCTACACATGGGTCGGAGCAATCCCAGGCATAGCTACAGGTTGGGCAGAGAAGAGATTCAGAGCAGCCTGCGGAAAAGGACTTGGGGGTGTTGGTTGATGAGAAAATGAACATGAGTCGTCTTCAGTGTGGGCTCGCAGCCCAGAAAGCCAACTGTATCCTGGGCTGCATCAAAAGGTGCGTGACCAGCAGGTCGAAGGAAGTGATCCTGCCCCTCTACTCTGCTCATGTGAGACCTTACTTGGAGTACTGTGTGCAGTTCTGGTGTCCTCACCATAAAAAGGACATGGAACTGTTGGAACAAGTCCAGAGGAGGGCCACGAGGATGATCAGGGAACTGAAGCAGCTTCCCTATGAAGACAGGCTGAGAAAGTTGGAGCTGTTCAGCCTGGAGAAGAGAAGGCTGTGGAGAGACCTCATAGCAGCTTTCCAGTATCTGAAGGGGGCTTATTAGGATGCTGTGGATGGACTCTTCATTAGGGACTGTAGTGATAGGACAAGGGGTAATGGGTTCAAACTTAAATAGAGGAAGTTTAGATTGGATATAAGGAAGAAATTCTTTACTGTGATGGTGGTGAGGCACTGGAATGGGTTGCCCAGGGAGGTTGTGGATGTTCCACCCCTGGTGGTGTTCAAGGCCAGGTTGAACAGAGCCTTGGGTGACATGGTTTAGTGTGAGGTGTCCTTGCCCATGGCAGGGGGGTTGTAACTAGATGATCTTAAGGTCCTTTCCAACCCTAATTATTCTATGATTCTATGATTCTATATCTCAACAAATTATTTATAGCTAGCTCATACCAAACAACAGCTACTCAAGGTAGCTGTTCTGAATTTCAGTTTTTCTTCTTTTCAGGTAAGCATTTTTTTCTTCTCATTCTGCTTCTGAATATCCTCTTTCACCTTCCAATTCCAAAAACACTTACACATTTTGAAGATCTCTGTAGAGATCAAAATGACTGAAGGCATACGCTGGTCTTTAAAATTTCCTAAGGGTTTGTCTTTCTCCCTGTACTATACCTTAATCACAAGCATCAATGGTTAGTTTTTTTTGGTTTTGCTATTGATTAGAGCCTTTCAGCATCACACTTCTTCCTACTACAGTGAATTAAAATCACTGTATATGATGCTATTGCATGCAACAGCACTATAACGTTAAATGACTTCCAAAAATGAACTTTTCTGTAAAGGAAGTATGTTATTACAGTACAACACAGTGCAACTGTCATGATGGGTTTCAATCTTTTCTTAATCAAGCCCTTTTCAAAAATGTATGATTGAGCTTGAAAATCTGCCATGTGATAAAAATTGCTTAGACTTTAGATAGTTAGAAATGTATTCAAATTATTAAATGTGTGAAAATTTTCAGTACACAATGTTTATTCAAGATATGCTTGATATACCTTAAACACAATTTTCATTTCATTTTCATTTGTTGAAGGTAGAAATAAAAAATACAGAATTCTAAAAAATATGTAGACATGCAGTTTCTTTGTACTTCAGTAGCTAATAGCACTGGAAATACAGAATTTCAAAATATCTATATCCTAGTAGAATCCTGGGATTGAATAACACCTCTTGGCTTCTTTTTGGTTTAAAATTAAGAGCTTTGCATTAGTCAGAAAAATTGATTAAATATTCATATGCAAACCAAGAACATCTCTGTTACAATAGTTCTGCACCTTGCATACTGTATGTAGAATAACATTTATGCATTTTCCAGGGGACAAGAAAGTCGCCTTTCAGTTTCCTTAAGTACTTTTGGAGAACACTTTAACTGTTTCAATCAGTTAATTCATTTCAAAATAACAGCAAAGAAGAAATGTCTTCAGATCTTCAAAAAATTTCAAAACTTAACCGATAATGAACAAATTTTTCTAGAGTCTCCAAAATCATTAGTAACTGGGTGGACAATGTTAATTTCTGCATTCTATATACATCTACTAAATAAATTAGTAATATGTATGAACTCTGAAGAGGACTTGTCACCACATGAAAAAATCCTATGTAAGCAAATAAAACAACTGTGCTGGCTTTCATCAACAAAATGCCACATCATCAGGATATCGGTTCTTAAAATGTTTAACAAGATCATTTCTATGTCCTTTCAGATAAACAATAAACAAAAAATGAAAAAAAACCCAAACCTTGTAACTTTGTAAAGATTTGGTTTCTTGTCTTTGTGGAATGAAAAAATTCTGAAATATCTAGTTTTTGGCAAATCTAGAAAAAACACTTATAATTTGTTGGGGTTTTTTTAAATTAAAATGTTATTGTTAATTAAAATAAAAGCAATGATAACAAATCCTGGTAGTAAAATGATTTTATATATAAGCTAATAAGAAAAGGGAAGGGTAGAAAAAGTAACAGAAGACAGATACTCCCTGCATTTAATTTCTGTTCTAAAATACACATCATTCTTAGAGAACATTTTTCATGCAGTTCACATGATTTTTATTTTTTTATTTAAATATAAATATGATAGTTTGAATGACATCAGTCATTAAATTGACTATTGTTTAGCCAGCTTGATAATCACGAACTACAGTATTTCGATGCATTTGTATTCAGGCATTTTTTTTTTAAAAAAAAAAAGGAAATAAAAGCCACCTTTGATGATATTTCTTTCACTCTTAAGTAAGCTCTAAGCGTATACTCAAACAGCTATCTTAAAGCAATCAGTGCATTGTTAATCACCAGACTTATCTTGGGATGTGAATGAACCTAAAATTAGTTTTCACTTATGAATTTGTGGGGAGATTCAAGGCAATAATGTGAGAAGCTGAAAAGGATCACAATGTGATTTGAAATATTAAGAGTAAATGTAATATTTAGTTAAAACTTCACAATGTCTTCTCCCTGTTTTATGACATTCAGTTATTGTAACTGAAGTAAAAAAAGGCAGGCATATGGAACTTTTTTTTCTTTCTTTTACAGTTCTTTTCTGATTCTCAGTATAATGTTATAAATTTGGTTTGACCTATCTTGACAAATCCCATGTTATTGATCAGGTGCTTCAACAGCTCACACAATCTTTTTTGACCCTACAAAACCTCTGTGCTTCACCCCATGTGCCATTTTCTGAATAACAAAGGATTCCTGTAGATAATGTATTCCTAGTACATCACCTCCTTCTTTTGTCAAACTTAGAATAATTTAATAATTCCTGAGATCATTTAACAATGTTTTTACCCTATTTTTCTATGTCAGAGTATGCAAAAGCTGTTTTCTGTTTTACATTAACACTCAGGTGCTTGGGCTTTTACCTTTATTCCCTATATGAAGTACAAAAAGTCCACCTGTTGCTTTGGAATAATGTTCAGAGACAGGAGAAGAATTTTCCCAGTTTGGATTACATACAACTATCTTTAATGCCCACAATCACAAATGCTTTTTGTTAAAGAAAACATTCTTGAACAATTATACTAAAGCTAACTGCTATAACTAGCTAATGAGTTATGTAATATAAACTTCTCTCCACTCCCTCAGTTTCTACCAAAATACTCTGGTCAAATCTGATAACTCAGCAGTTGAATGTGGCGTGATGCCACTCCATCTCAGTTCCCCCTCCTTCAGTTCTAGCAGAGTGGCTATGCTATCTTCCAAAGAAGACTAAAGTGAATAATTTTCAGCCTGAATTAACAATGCAGTCACCATTTTTAGTAGTTTCATAGTAGAAATCTAAAGATTTATGTAATTTGGAGGAAGGACTTCTGTAACACTCATTTTGCTGACAAGATCTGTATTTCCCTCTTTAACTTTTTGTTATTAGACTATATTGCTGCAATTTTTATAGAATGTACTTTGAATACGTTTGTATCTGACCACCCATCCCATAACTGTAATAGTTTTTCCAAAAAAATCTTAATTCTGTGAAACAAAATATTTTCTATTACAATCTAAATCTTGATTACCATCTCTTTGAATATCTATAGAATTAAAAAAAATCTCATACTTTAATTGTAATTTAATTTTTTACAATTTTTTTCACATACTAAATTAATATAGCCTATTATTTTTGTAATGGACTTGTTCATAATTCAGTAAGTCAAACTACAAGATCTGATTTCCTGCAAAAAAGTAGAATATACTAATATTGAGAATTGAATGTTTTATGTTAGTTATTTCTGTTAAATTATCCTCGTATACAGTCTTCAAAAATTTTACCTCCTCAGTATTAATTTTCTATTCTTTTTCAATAACTCAAACATTAGTCTAATTTTAATATAAAGTTACGTTTCTGTCTCCAAACACAAACCTGTTTCCAGATTTGCCATGTAGCTTTCAAATAAACAGCTCTCACACAACCACTATAACTTCAGCCATTAATACCTTCTGCTGAAATTGGAAAGAGCTGTATTACAGAAGCCAATAAAGTATTTCTCACAGTTAAAAAATACTTTACCACTTCATAAGTCCTCCCAAAAGGCTAGAGTACAGAAGAAAATTAGAAGTTATGTGCTTACAAGTTTTCCTAGTGTATGTTTAGAATTTCTAAGGTTAATGTGTTCTTTATCCTGTATTCCAGGTAGCAATGTGTTCCAGAAGACTTTTGTACTAAAAAGGACATGTGCAATTTACAAATAGAAATCTCTAATATTGAAACTTTTGTGCACCATGTCAATTACTAGAATATCATTGCAGCACATCCACTTCTCCATGTTGCCAGCCTAATCCTGCTGTGATTCTATTGTCCTCTGCCTTTTTTCTGTAAGATTTTTCTGACGTGAATTTTTCTTTCTAATTTCCATTTCTATTTTCTAATCTGTTCATTTTCAAAGATTTTCAAGTTTATTAAAAGAATAAAAGACATCTATTTGATTACTTTTTTAAAAAATTCAAATGAACTCTTAATTGCTTATGTTGCAAAGACATGAAATCAATAATAGGTATTTTTGTTGTCATCCTACCACGTGATTACCTTGTAGATTAATTTCTTAAACTTTTTTTATTGATAAGTAGAAAAGACCAAGGCAAAGTTGAATCATTAATGAAAAAAGCATGACAAATTTCACCTTGACTATAACAAAGTTTGCAGTATAACAAACAATACAGTATAATAAATCTTTTTAAAAAAAAGTTACAATGAAGAGAAATATAAAATTTTGTCTGGGTGAATAACTATAATGCAAAGCCATGAAATAATTAAGAAGGAAAAAAAGCTTACATCTTTCAATCCTCTTCTGCTCTTTTCTTCTGTTGTATTTCAGAACATAAATTACCATACACTATGGTTTTATTCTGGCTGAGAAGATAAATGCCTATATCCCATTCAGCAAAAGCTGTACTTCTTTCCTCTTCAAACAACTGAGTATTTCATTCTGTATAGAGAATATGAATAGGAACCACTAATTTAAATATGACTTCATTATTGAAACACTTAAATGGGTAGGTATTATTACCTGGACAGGATAGAATATTCTAAGCACAACGGGCTCTCATTTTGAGCTTTTTTTTGACCTTATCTTTTCCCAGTTGTGCTTGTTTGTTTGTATGTTGATTTTCCAGATTATGAACCTTACAATCTTTAGACAAAAATTGTCTTGTGATATTGGTAACTTGAAAAAACCCAACCCAAACCAATAAATATATTAAGGAATACATTAAAATAATAATGATAAATTCCTTTGTTTTCATTCTGATTATTTAGCATAATGTATAAAACGTTATGTGTTGCCTGAGATTTTTAAGTGTCTCAGCTTTTGAGAGACAACACTCATTTTCTTAATATTGAAAAAGTTTTCGCTCTATCTGAAAATAGTTTACAATAGCAGAAAGAATAATGAAGGTATAAATGCAGAAAGGGTTTTTCATTTTGTAGTCTTTTTTATTTCCCTGAATGTTTGTTATATTCCTCATTTAGCATTGCTATTATGACTGAACCCTGTAGTTCATCCTTAAAGTAATATTCTAACCTATAAGTATTTTACAGGTGCGTATGATTTAATATGTATATTCATAAGACTAGTTTTTGGCCCCCACACAGAAAATTATTAATTATATTCAGTGTCCTTGAGTGTAATAATCTGACTCACAAGCCTGTACAAGTTCATATAGAATATCATTGTCTAACTGGCCTAAAGACCAAATGATTGTAACAAAGGAACTATTTTCTAAAGTCATCCATTCCTCCAAATCAGAATTGGGCAATAATGCTGGAGACACAGAGTTTTCCATGCTTTTACTTCATCTCTCACAAACAGGGGTTTCATAGTTGCTTTTCAGTGGCTGCAGAATATTTAGTATGAGGCTAAAAGATTTTCAGGCTCACCTTCCCTCCAAGATAATAGTGTAAAGAAATAAAGAAAAAAAAGTTACTGAATACTGTCAAAATAATTAGTTAATTAGTATAGAAAAGCAATTGGTTTCCTGTTTGTGTTCAATATTGACAAGTAGGGCAAAAGGGAGGCACAGCTGAGCTTGAATTTCCCATCACTTTGTGAAAAGCTACATTTCATGGTCATTCCTCTGAAAAGTATCTATACCTTTAGAGGAATTTCCTACGGCTTCCTTTAACTAGCAGCTCAGCGCAGACTGAAGAAAGCACAGTTTCCCCCTGAAAGAAGAGTGGATAACAGGAATCATACTTCTCATATCAACAGTGAGAAACATCCATGCTATCAGCCATGCTTGTTTTGTTTGTTGGTTTTGGGTTTTTTTTCCTTCCAGTTAAAACCATAGAAATCACAAATATCCTAAGGTCTGTCTGGTATAAAAATGCTGCTCTAGAATACTTAAATAATTTTCTATGAAAATTAGATCTTGTGGCTTAATGTCAGCACTGTATCAGGTTTGTGTGTTTGGGTTTTGGTAGCGGGGGGCGCTACAGAGGTGGCTGCTGTGAGAAGCTGCTAGAAGCTTCCCCTGTGTCTGATAGAGCAAATGGCAGCTGGCTACAATATGGACCCACTTCTGGATGAAGTCATCAGCAATAGTGATAGCATCTCTGGGATAATATATGTAAGAAGGGGGAAAATATCTGCAGCTGCAGCCAAGGAGAGGAATGAGAATAAGTGAAAGAAACAGCTTTGAAGACACCAAGGTCAGTGCAGAAGGAACAGGAGGAGGTGCTCCAGGAGCCAGAGATTTTCCTGCAGCCTGTGGTGCAGGCCATGCTGAGGCAGGCTGCGCCCCTGCAGCCCATGGAGGTCCATGATGAAGCAGAAATCCACCTACAGCCTGTGGAGGACCCCACACCAGAACAGGTAATGCCCAAAGGAAGCTGTGACTATGTGGGAAGCCCATTGTGGAGCAGGTTTGCTGGCAGGACTTGTGACCTCAGAGGGGAAACATTCTGGAGCAGTCTGTTCATGGAGAACTGGGCACTGTGGAAAGGACCCACACTGGAGCACTTCATGAAAAAGTGTAGCCCATGGGGAGGACTCATATTGGAGCAGTTCATGGACAACTGTCTCCTGTGGGATGGAGCCCACAGTGGAGCAGGGAGATTGTGTAGGGTGTCCTCTTTCTGGGGAAGAAGGAGCAGGAGGCACAACATATGATGAACTGACCTCAGCCCTTATTCACCATCCCTCTGTGCCACAAGTGGTAAGGAGGTAGAGCAATCAGGAGCCCAGGAAGAAGAGATGGATGGAGGAAATGTGGTTTTAGGATTTGGTTTTATTTATCATTATCTCTGCTCTGATTTGATTGGTAATAATTTAAACTAATTTCTCCATGTCAAGCCTATTTTGCCCTTGACAGTTATTGGTGAGTGGTCTTTCCCTGTCCTTATCTCGATCCATGAGTCTTTTGTTGTATTTTTTTGTCCTCTGACCAACTGAGGAGGGGAGTGAGACAAGAGGGGGGCACAAAATTACAAAATGAAATATATAAACCTTTGGAATCAGTTTTAAGTAATGTTAAGTTTGATGGCTTTGTAACAGTAACAATGGAAAATTAATGAGGTGCATGATTCACAGAGAAAAAAAATAGAGTACAGCTAGGGAACATACTGAGAATTCTTGTATAAGATAAACTGTTGTAGTTGGCATAGTTTTAGGCCCTTATGACCTTAGTACAAAATGAGTGTAAGAAAAACAGGGTAGAAAAATGGGACGTAGGGATAAGGAGTATCTGGGTATAGCAGGTGTCCAGGATGGGCTGCAGTTAAACTAACTGATAAGTAGGACAGGATGATTGTTGTGTCTGTGGTGTTAACGAACCAATTAAGCTGGTATAAACATCTACTGCCCACACTTCAAAGACTGCCAGGAGTGATGAAGATTGTTGGAAGAAGTAAACGACCCCCAAAGACCACCACCACATTTTTGTATGCTTGTGGGGAAACTATCTAGAAGAATGATGTAATTCATAAGTAATATGCATGTATGCATGTAATGAATATGTATGCTTAGTGACTATATAAGGACAGCTTGTTTAGGAATTTAGAGACACAGGTTAGAAGGAGCTATCCCCTGTGTCTCCAGGTGCCGCAATAAAGAATATCTGCTTGTCAACTTGAAGACTTTGTTGGCAAGTTTGTTCCTGGAGTTTTCTCAGAATCAGGAGTGACAGAGCAGCTTTGGCGCATACTATGGCATGTGGACAGGTCAACCCACCACTCAAACACAGTGCTTGGTTTCAGCTGTGGCAGAAATTTTGGTTGGAAAGAATCCATAAGGAAGTAATAAGCTACTGAATTCACACAGAAACCCCAAAGATAGAAGAAAATGTACTCAATAAAATAAAGATGAAAAAATTTATATCTTCTTTGATTGTGCAATGCATAACTTTTAAAAACATGATTCGTTTGTCACCCAATATATGCTGTTTCATATCTAGTTCTACAAGAAGAATGATTCTTAGATATCGCCTCTTTGAAGACAGAAAGGAAGATTCCAGCGAATGAAGATATGACTTATACCTGAGCTAATAGTCTATATTCTTACCCCAAAAGATCATTAAGAATTGTTTAAACAAAAAAAAAACAAAACAAAACCAACACCAACCAACCAACCAATCAAAAAAAAAAAACCCACAAACAAAACAAACCACTAAAGAATCTAGTGTAGTTGTTGAAATCAAAGGCAATGCTGTGCAGGACCAATTTATTTCTACAGCAGAAATGTACTACTTTATGCTAGAGGAACTCTAACACATAGTTCCTTCATACTCTGCATCAAAAATGACAGAAGGGGTTAATACAGCACTAAGTTTTGTTCCCCTAACACATTTTCAAAAGATTTTCATTTTAAAATTACTTTTCATAGAAGCTATAAAGAAAGATCATTCAGATACGAGTTACTGGACAATATAAGTAGGGGAAAACAATTCAGCAAATTGAAGAAGCAAAAATTGGGTACCATATGACTGCAGAATACATGCAATATTTAGATAAAACTGTTCTAATTACCAACACAACACATTTTTCTTCAATAAAAGTACAAAAGTTTTTGTCGAGAGCTATAGATTTGTTTCTTTAATCTCCTTTCCCTAGAGAGTTATCGCAGCTTGTTCTCTTGCTGAAGTAGTATTCCCTTGTCTTGAGCTCTGAATTTCATGATTAGAGGGAAAAGCATCTTTTTTTACCTGCTTTTGAGTAGATGCACATTGCTGTAGGAGTGCCTCTCTGCTGATTCACCAGTGTCCACCTTAGCACTTTCAGCCTCCAGGGCAAGATCTTGGTCTTAATCATAAATTGAATACATGAGGAAGAATAATTATAGAGCAAACTGTAATTATGAGTAACATCCAAAGGGAGCAAAACTAACATTGAATGCAGGCCTTAGGTTTCCTATTAGTGCATTTAGGATTAACTATAAACAGCCTTCTTAAACTCAATTAAATAGTTCATTATATGGATTTTTCCTATTAGAACAGGAAAAGAGGCTTGACTTTTAGAGCTATACTGTTTGTTGAGGTTTTCTTTTTCTTAACTATTGCTTTTAATTCTTCAATGGATTTCTTTTTGCTGGGAGACATATTTAAAAAAAATAGAGGAAAAAATCCTTAGTGCATCTTTAGAGGGCTGTACTTTTTTGGCTTCTTTTTATCACCATTCCTCCTACACCCCAAAAGTAATTAGAGATGTGACAAATGCTGTATGATTACACCAGCCTGAGAAACAGCGATATCCCCTTGGTGGGGTTCCTACCAATTAGGTTATTTTTTTCTTCCCCTACAATTGTCTATTTTACTAAACTTGCATCACATGTTTGCTGTTACAATTTATGGTGGATATCAGTCTAGAAATAATTGTTTTCTTTGTAATATCTGATGAGTCAGGTTGAGATATATTCTGGTGTGTTTTCTTATGCTATGTCCCATCCTAATCTTGTCAGCTGTGGCTAATGTGTGACAGCAAAATTAAGCAGAATGAAGCAATGAGCATTTACTGCAGTAGAAATATTTTCACCTGTTAATACTTGACTAAACTTCCTGAGGCTATTTTTGAGGACTAGAGGGATATAAGTACAAGCAAGCTGAGAGAAAAACTCTTACAAACACTTCAGGGTTCTATCTTGCAGACTGCTAATCTCTTTGGTCCTTACCAGTTGTTTAACTGCATATTAAAATTTAATATAAAATTTCATTGAACTTCAGCTATGTTTAGGTGAGTGCTACATTGTGTCATGGATAAAGACTACAAGTAACACATGTTTCTTGGTATAGTGAAAAGCTACTGGAGACCCCACAGCTATAAACAACTGTACGATGGTCAGCAAAAGAAACACAACTCTTGAACTCAACTGAACTGGTTTTAAGGGTAATAAACAGAACACAAACATAGTATATAACATGTGTAGAAAGCACTTACATGGTAAAATCTGTGTGATTTACAGGTTGATGAAAAAAAGAGAAGATATAAAAGGAAACACATTAAAATAATGCCAAGCAGATCCTAAGAGTGAAGAAGGAAAATAAACTCAGCACCATATTATTCCCTGTCTGTGCTGCCAATATGATTACCATATCATCCAACCACTACCAGGTTGATAACATGGACCTTTAGAGACATAGGAACAGTGAAAGCGTGAGCATAACTCCAGCAAAAAGGGTAGGTACTAAGGAGTGTGTGCGTTCCCATGGGAGGAAGGCACAGCAGGATGGGGAATATGGTTTTGGTCATGTTATGAAATACTTTGTCTCTGACACTCCTTCCTCCTCACACTGTTCCTCTGCTCCAGCATGGGGTCCCTCCCATAGGACACAGTCCCTGATGAACTGCTCCAATATGAGCCCTTCCAACAAGCTGCAGTACCTGAAGAATTGCTCCAGCATGGGTCCTTTCCAAGGGGTTCCTCTCTACCAGTTGCAGCTTCCTTCATGGCACATCCACCTACTCTGCAATGGACTACAGGTGGGTATCTGCTCCATCATGCACCTCCCCATAGACTGCAAGTGGACAAGCTGCATCATCATTCTCTTCTCCATGGGCTACAGGGAAATCTCTTTTCCAGTGCCAGGAGCATCTCTTCGCCCTCCATCTTCATTGACCTTGGTGTCTACAGAGTTCTTTCTTTCACATTTTCTGACTCCTCAATCTCCCAGCTGCAGTACAGTGTTTTTACCTTTTTTCAAGTATGTTATCGTAGAGACACCAGAACATCACTGATAACCTCAGCTTTGGCCAGTAGCGGGTCCATCTTGGAGACATCTTGAACTGGCTCTGGACAACATGACAGCACCTTGGCATGTGAAGGCAGCACAGAATATTTACAATAACTTTTATTCTTCTTTATTTAATATCTATTTCTTTTCTTCATATAAATAGATTTGAGAGAAGAAGGATGTGGCATTTTTACCTAGAAGACTTAGAAGAGCATTTTGAGAAAATGTCAAATTGTTAAATAGATGTCTAATTTTTCAGTGTTTATTCAAATAAGCAGAAATTGGAAGTCTTTGATATCTTGTTCTTACCCTAGCTTGAAATCCAAATTTGCAGCATACTATCACATTTAACGGGTAAAATTTTAGAATATATTTTGATCAACAGATTGGAGTAAATGGTCTTAAAAGAACTTTTTCATTTTAAAACATCTAAATTCATAAGTTTGCCCTTTCATTGCATCTCTTTTGATAATACAGTGATGGCATAGGAATAGTTAAGTCTCAAGTCTGATATAATTTCTCTTTCATAAAGAAAAAAAAATCAAGTATGAAAATATACCTCTAGAGGAAACTTAACTACTTGTTACTGTTCAACAAAATAATTTGCTGGTTATTTCAGATGTCATGCCTTTTTCTTGATAGATTGTTTCAAA
>JANHGB010031801.1:0-10033 GCA_026283785.1 Coracopsis vasa | reverse complement strand
CCTCCCCCATCCTCTTTCATACGGGATAACCCCCTCGCCTCGACGAACCTCACCATTATGGATGAGGGGCTCTCTTGCGCCAGGATGGGATCCTCTCCCCTACTCCGGCCCTGGAATGCCGCTCCGAGCAGGGCCGCCGGCAGCACTCCCTCGCCCCCTGCTCAGCTGGAGCGCATCTGCCACGAAACCACACAAATCCCGCGTCTTCGGGGAAAGTAGCCCCCATCCTCCTCCAAACAACTGAAGTTTGGCCTGGTGCAGATTCCCTCGCTCTGAGGCGGGGACGGTTTTCCTCCGACTTTTGTGTTTTGTTTGTTTGGGGTTTTTTTGTTGGGTTGGTTGGGTTTAGGTTGGGTATTTTTTTTATTCCCCGGGAGTTTGCGCTACTCTTTCAAGCCCCCACCCCGCCGGGGTCGGAGGCAACAAAGTCCCGCGGAGCGTATCCGCGGCTGGGCTGTGGCTGTAAGCCGGCGGCGAGCCAGCCCCGGCCCACGGGCGCTTCAGCCTCCAGCAGCATCTTCGCTGGAAAAAGCGTTCATTAAAGACTATTCCCTAAACGCGGTAACCGACCTCACCGGAGCATGGTAATCTAATCCACGTATTTTGAGACCGAGGCTATAAAGAGAGGAAAAAGAACCTCCAAAAAGTGCCCCGTTCCGAGCCCCCAATATCTTTGCTTTCTGCGCTGATCTGGTGCATTAACAGCGGTACCAATGAGAAATACAGCAGTTTTAACTTGGACTCTGGCCAGACTGGGCTTGTTACTTGATTTGTTTTGAATCCTTCAGCTATGGAATTTATCTAAAGTTTAAAACATAGTCAGATGCTGCTGTGGAGGGTCACTGAACTGTACCAAAAGCAAGCTGAAACTCGTCGTATCATCAGCGTATCTGACTCCAGCAGGATTACGGCCAGTACCATAGCAACCACATGCCACATCAGCCCCCAGCTTCACTTTCAGTCCCTTGGGCAGTGTTAACATTTGCCAGCAGATTTGCCCTACACTCAACCCAGGTCCAGGCAAGTAGAAAATGTGCTTTATGCTACTCAGAAACTTTCCTCTTCTAGCCTGTGTAAAGCAACCTAGCTGGACTCCAGGCTGCATGCCACAATTGTCATCCTAAAAACCTGATACCAGTCTGGGGGCCTTCTGTCTGAAAGTTTGCACACTTCTATTTCCTTTTTTTTTTTTCTTTCCTGGGGAGTGGGGCATGGCATTAGAAGGCTGAAGCACCAACTTTGACTATTTCAGGGCAACAACTGACTCCCAGGCACCCTCAAATCCCATGTATTCCATTCAGATAGCTTGGGGAGAACTGTGAGGCAACAGGTTAGTTTGCCAATCACCAACATTGCAGCTTTTTAGGGGGTCAAAAACTAGCAGTAGCATGCACCCACTATGTCATCCAAAGAAATTCCCTTCTCTCCCGATGGTACGCATGCAGTCCATGCTGGCACAGCAGCTCAACCTTACCCCATGCAGGTGGGTAATTTTGTGCTGACAGGAGTTTTGCTGCACCTCCTGCAGAAGAGTACCCCACAATTGAGAAGGGGGCTTTGGTTACCAGAAGCAGGAATAAACTACGTCTTTGATCTCCAGAAAACAAAGTCCACTTGTATTCCCAGGTTATTTTACCAGGGAAAGATTACCTAGCAGCCTGGGAGGTGGGTTAGGATAAGAGAATTTTGGATGAACCGAAAAGAGAAGCTGGCAAAAAATTAACATTAGATGCTTTCTAAATTTTTGCTTCATAGTTACAAACTCAGGTATATCCAGACTGTTGGCCTAGAAGATTTTTGAAATTAAAAGAATGGAGAATTAAAGGATTAATTCAGAGCAGTTATGCAGTTAAGGACAGTTTTCCTTTCTAGAATTCATACTTGTGAATCCTTTAGAAGATGGCGATTTTTAAGCCTGAAAGGAAACACCTCATTTTTGTCTGAAGGATGATGGCTGGCCACGGCCAGAGTTTTTCAGGAACTTTGAGTTGGCTTTTACATTATCTGACTGCTGTAGCTCATCCATCCTTTCCTCTCCTGCTCTGCTCATTGAACTGCCCTCTCTTAATCTTCCATAGGTGTCCGAGATTAAATAGATGACAGAATGACTGACATTTGGTATACATAAAAGAACCAAAATATGAACAAGGGGTCAAAGTGCAGCTCTTCCCTCTGGTCTTCCCTCCTGCTCTTGTACAACCTGATAGGGATGAAACCAAGTAGCGATACAAAGACATGTGACAACGTATACTTACTATACCTAGCTGTAGCATGAGTGTGTGGATATAGAGGATACATTAAAAAATGTTCTGGTCTAAGGGAAGAGTTTTTTAATCACAGTTTAAAAAAAAAGCTCTCACAATGGTGAAAGATTGACATACCACCAGGTCCAGGATTGCTAATCTGGGATCTGTCCCACTTCTGTAAGGTCAGTGGAATGAATCTGAAAGACTAGCCTCAAAGGGGACGAATGTGGCTTTTAAAATGTTTGATATAGTTCTGAAAGAGGACTGTAATTTTTTATTAAATAAGATATTTAAAGAAAGTTGTTGAAAAAACAGTGGGGGATGCGCCTTTCTGTTCTGTCCGTGTCTATAGGATTTATTTCTATAATGATAAATTAGAAAAGCCATTTGAATATTCCAAAGGATACTTGCGGGTAGAAACTACCAGAAAAAAATTCTCATTTAAATATGCCTCTCTTTTAGAACGAAGAAAATAATTACATGTGGGATGATCACTAGGAGACAGAGGCCTAAAATCATGTTTCGTGCAACTCATATCTTTATGATGTCTGGTTTAAGTCCAAGTGGGACTTTTTAAATCCAAGTAGGATTTAAATCCAAGTGGGACTGTTTAAATCAGTTCTGCCCTGATTTAAACAGCTGTACCAGCTCTGGGGTCAATGAAATTGCACCAAGTCTGATTGCACCCTCTATCTGTAGAATATAATTAATCACAATGATATTTAATACATTAATAATGTCATGTGTAATGCTGGCTCAGAATTTGTTAGGAGAATGGGTAAGATTTTTTGGCACAATACATTCCCTTCTTTTTTAAAGTAGCCCTGTTACCTGGGGGAACCAGTAACTGTGGGGAGACAATGAGACAGTACTCATCGGGATGATATGCAGCTCTGATTCCTATCTGCCTCCATGTATGTGTTGTCTCTTGTTTAAAGCTTCAGTGGTAAGTTCCTCGAGGCAGGTGCCATCTTCCTGCATTCTACATTTTGATTAAGGCCTATTTTATTCTTCCTCTTTCCCAAGTATATCCAAACTATAATTTCAATGCTAATTCCCTGATATCTTTTTTTGGGTTTTTTTTTTCTTTTTTCCTTTTTTTTTTCCCACTGGAAGGATCCATTCTTGACAGATTTAATCTGTATTGGATCATGAATATTGAGCTAATGCGATAAACTTTTTTAAGGTTTTTCCATGATTATGGAAGGATACATCCGTGCTACATCAGCAAAGGAGGTGTTACTTTCATTTACTGCAAAACTGGCCTGGAAGCCTGCCTTTCATTTCAGAGAGCATGCAAGATCTTATTCTACTTTAAAAACAAATTGAAATGTCCTACTAAAACAGGACCTTATTCACATGGCTACATACACTGAAATTACTGCTTGTAAAACTATAAGCAAGTCCTTTGAATGTGCATTCACCATGAATGTACATGCCATCTGTTTACCTGTCTTAGCAGAAGGACAGAAGCTTCTTGAAGTTGCACAGAGCCTGTCATGTCTGCACAGTTTTCAAGAAGTGTCACACTTGTGGCTGCTCTTTGCCAGACCCAGCCTGTTCTCAAATGGTGAGAGGTCCCTTCTCCCATTCAGCTCTGAAACAGAAAGCACATTTTGCTAGAAGAGTAGGGACTCCAAGCTTCAGCAATCAAATTACAGAAATTTAACATGGAAAGTTGGGTCTGGGTCTATGCCTCTCACTATGTTTCTAGTTGCAGAAAAGCAGCAGTACATCATGCTTACCTGGGGAAAGGAGAATAAGTGGCACTAGAGAAGCATTGCACTTTGGCATGGATGTAAAAACAAAATGCGCAGATTCTGAGGGACATTCTTTTCTCATGATCCTTTGCAGTTTCTCGTTCTTTATTCCTCTTCTAGCTGTCCCTCTAACTGCAGACCCTTTTGACAGATAGGGAGTGGGCTACAGGGCTATGCCTACCTGGGGATTTGGGAAAGGAGACAGGCAGCCCACTAGCCTTGCAGGGACTTCTGGACTTCATCTGTCCCCAACAATGCTTGATTCAATGAGGAGACAGATAACAATTTTCCTGGCCAGGGTTGATTGGGTTACTCAAAGTGAGTTGTCTTTTTAGAGGGAAGACAGTAGAGCAGGGAGTGGGATACAAAAACTAGTTGACTAGGGAACCTGTATGTGGCATTGTGTGAAGAATTGCAAAGAACTGGAGTTGGCAATGTACCGAAATCAAAACTCAGCCACTGATAATGAGATCTGTTGGAAGCTATATTTATATTTCATGAGGGAAAGCTAAGGAAAAGACTTTTCATTCACTCAAGGAAGAGAAAATTACTTGGGATTTGCAGAAAACCAGAAATCCCTGTCTGTACAAAATGTGTAATCTAGTGCTTTACACATTACACTACACTGCGTGTACACACTGTGTATCAATGTACATATACTGATGACCAGTTTGCATGGATTTGCTCTGATGAAATATTATCTACAGTAGCCAGTGATTCTAATAAAAATTTGTGCTTTCCACCAGAAAAAAACCTCCAAAAAATTATCCATTTAACCTTTATGGTTCCGTAAGTATTAACTAGGATATCTAACACTCATCCAATGACAGATAAAGATTCACTGATAAAGCTAGAAAGGAAATCGTGATTCCTAGACTCAAGTTCAGGCTACTAGATGGTGCTGTCCCAAAAAGGATTCCTCTGTCAGAGCTCAATCTTCTTTCCACTGCCTTGACTTTCAGGGTATATAAAGTGGAAACATCTCACCTTATTTGCTTTTGTAAGTCACTTTTTCTAAGTCTTTTGGAGGAATTACAAATCTTCTAGTTGAGATTTCAGCAAAAGCATGGACTGCCACACTAGTCCTAGTTTTAGGAGGCTGTAAAGGAATAAAAAAATTAGAAACAAGAATATGACCATATCAGCCACATCTCAGAGTTCTTGTGTACTTAAGGCCCCTGAAGATAAGATCTCTAAGGGCTGCAGAATGACAGCCAAAGTTGTATAAATGCTAAGAGTTTTGCAAGAGGCTCCTAATTTTCACTACTCAAATTTTGAGAGGTAGCTTGCCTTCTTTGAAAATAAGGTGTCTGGAGTTATCTCAAGTCAGGCACCTAAAATACCCATCCTTTACTGTAAATTGTGACTAATGTCTTTTGATGATGAACAAAAAATGTGGTCATGGGTATATGAGACTGCGGGCTGAACAGCATGACATGTCTGAAGACTCTATCAAGCCAATGTGAATTTCCATTACATTTGTTGAATAAATAAGTGACATCAATATGTAGAATCAGAAGGACTCCAAATCCATAAATAACAGCCCTCCTATGTATTGCCCACGGAGGTCCAGCCTGGTTTTGCTGAAAAGACAAGTAATGCTTGCAATCATACCTAATATATTTCAAATCAGTTATATTGTTTATAGATTGCTTATGTCAAAACTGGTGAATTCTCTAGTGTGCTTTAGGATTTATGCATTCTAGTTCTTTGAAAGGTTTGTTCTTATTTGTTGCTACCTGCAAAAATATATCTCTTGGCCACAATTCACAGTGGAACAATGTTAGGTCATTATTCCTTGAATTGTTAGGCTGTAAAGAAGCAATTTCTCACTAACCTGTGACACAGGAAATTGTGATTCTGATGTCAGGTCATTTCTGGAGTTCCTTTTACAACAATCTGTTTTTCTGTCAGCAAATGACATTTATGTATTATTTCCAGAAAGTGTAGGCTTCAGTGTTTTTTGTATGTATACATTCAGTATTTCTCTTCTGCCTCTTATTCTGCATAGCCTGGAGTTTTAATATATGATTCTACTGATAAATAAATATATTTTGATTGATAGTGCAAATACCTGATAGCTGGTACCAGCTACCTTAAAGTACTTCCCAGAATAGTTGAGTTTCCTGCTTTTGTTTTCACCGAGATTTCTTTTATGAAGAATTGCAATGAATGATTAATGCCTGGATGCTCCTTTTTCTCTAGCTTCTCTGCTGAACTTAATGTGCTGCTCAGTGCTCTTCATGACAGGAACACAACCCAAACTGCCACCACAGCAAGATTTTATACCCTGTTTAACAGGGTTTGGTGTTATGAACCACAATCACTAGTGTGGTTAAGAACTTCTGACGAGAAAACAGGTATGTTTTGCCAACACACTGCAGCCTAATGCAGCTATTTTATTCAACTCATTTGAAATTGTATAACATGTAAAACATTTGACAGATGACAGTATGCGTATGTTTTACTAATAAATATGCATATTGACTACACAGGAAGTGGTTTACTGGCAGAATACGTTTTACATATACTTAGGGAACCAATGCTATAAAGTTACACATCACAGAAATGAAAGTTATAAGATGATGTACATTTCAATGTATATCATCAAACCTTTCCACGAAAATAAACCACTTCTGTCTATCTTTTCTTTGTTATCGGGTTTTAGGATAATATGTACAGAAATGTAGTTCTGTCACACTAATATAATTCCTTTCTTCCTAAAAGATTCCCCTGTAGTAGAGTATCACTGCAATGTAAGTGTCTTTGTCTTAAGTACAGTAGCTATTTAATGATTCAAGACAACTTAGATCTGTTAATACATTTATAGAACAATGACATAAGCAGGTATTGGCTAGCAAGGGCCACATAAACTTTTACCAAAAGCCTGAAAGGCATTTCTGCCACCTTCTAACTATTCACTTATTTCAATCCGTTGTTTCCAATGCATGGAGTTTTTCAAAATGGAACAAAAATTACAACATTTGTACCAATAAACAAGCCAAGACCAAGCAAAGTCCATCCCTACAGATTTCCAAAATTTGGAGTGGACAAATCCATGGATAGAAAATACAGCGTGGTAACAATCTCATGTTCAAGAAGAAGAGAGATTATGTTACTAACATGTATTTTATTAATCCTTGATTTCCTCAGAATCAGCAATCACAAATTTTTTAGCATAAAACATGAAAAAAACCCCATGATATTTTGTTGAAATAAAAATGTGGGATACATCTGGTTCTGTGATGAGATGACCTATTAATAGTTCAATTAATCTTCTAGTATCACTGCAAAATTCTTAATTCCAGCTGGCAAAACCAACATGATATAACCTAAATACTAACTGTAACATTTTGAAAATGACAGGAAAATGTGGGCACTACACTAAGAATCTAATGCAGGAGGGTATTGCTCTAGATTTCCTATGTATCAATGCAGAGAGAGAGAGACTTGTACACAGGTCATGTCAGAGCATGTAAGTCAGGTTGTTGTTGTAAATCCCTCTTTGGAGAAGCTGTGCTTTCCCCCAGCCGTGCAGGCAGCCCCAAGGGGAGCTGAGCTTCTCCAAGCCAGGTGCTTATGGTGTGAACACCTCCGTACTGACCATGCAGATTGTAATCAATCCAAAGAACATTCCTCTCTGCAAAGATCATCTTGAGATGCTGACAAACACTGAATACAGCTCAGTAGTCCCAACTTATTAATAAATTCCAAATGTCAGAAAGAATACTGTTTAAAGTCTTTCTGTCATTCGGTCACAGAACCCCTAAGCAGCAGTAGGGTCCGCCCAGAACAGGGCTGGTCACTCAAGCCAAACAGTTGGCCCCATCTTGAGACTTGTCCCAACACACCTCCCACAGTTGGTCTGAAAAATGCGCAGTATTCTGGTATGAGCATATTTAACCCAGAAAAACTTTTCTTACACCATTAAATTACATTTTCCTCTTCTGACCACACAAGAATAAATTGTGGTAAAAATAATCCGATATACCCTGAAGGATTGTGCTTGCCCTGCCTTTTCCTCAGCTTTTGCAGAACGTCACAGTCAACGTCTGAAGTGTGCAACACCTTTGAAGACAGTGACAAGAAGAGAGTGAGTTTACCGAGTATTACAGTGCTTTCCATCAGCCTGCATTGGGTCCCTGACCCTCCTGGGGGTGTTACACACAGCGCACCTCTGTGTTTCTTCCCAAATGCTCTTTAGCCAATGCCCATTTTCTCTAGCTTATCTAAATAGTCAACTGCCCAGGACAAAGTTATTTAATCAGGTTCTGGGTAAGTCCAGAGTAAAAAAATCAAAGCAAACTCAGAAAAATAAAAAAGGCAGAGCTGATGTAACCTGAGATAGTGTATACCATGTAGCCAAAAGGTAGAAAGCGCAAACTGTACTGTAAGAGAACAGCTCAAACAAGGACTGGTGGAGACAGAACCAGGAGAAAGCCTACAACGAACAAAACCATCAGTTCAAAAGACCACAGGTGCAGACCCCGATGAAATATGCCATCGTCCTAGCTATAGTGCTTTTTGGAAGCAAAGAGCTCCAGCCACAAGTGTGGTTGAGGGCATTGCACAATTTGCAACTGAGCTGCAGAGCTGCAGTCTGCTTCTCACTGCCGCCTCTGAAGAGAGTTGCTGTGAGTTGCAGAACACAGCTTGCACAAAGCGACTCGAGATAGCTGAGCAGAAGGTACTACAGAGGCTCAGAGCATTTGTGTTGTATTTTCGCTGGTGACTGTCACTGGGATTACATAATAGTAAGAGAGGGACTCATGTGCTTCTAGTGCAGTGTCAACAATACGGTCACAAAAATTCAAGTCAAAGTGCAGCTTTGAACAACTCTCATTGACAGTGGTAACAGTTCAGCAAGGGGAACTCAGCCTCAAGAAGTACAGCCACCAAAGTGGAACTGTTTAGTGACATTCAGGAGCTCTGCATGATGCTGTGGGGACTCTTAGTGCAGAACATCTGGAGGAAGAGCTGGGAATGAATTACATATTTTTAAAGAATACACTTCCCTAGATTTGAATTAGTAATCACATTTTTTCGACCACTTCAGTCTCCAGAAAGGATACTCTAGTATTTGTTCCCACAAAAAAGGTTTGTAAGATCTTTTGGAAACAAAGCGGTTAGAGTTCCCACCTTGCATTCCATCTGAAGGATGTCCGAGCAAACATTGCCTTCTCACATCACCCTGGGACATCGCTTCAATGCTGAACCAGCGGGAGAACTGCCATCAGCTGAGTCACCAAGTAACTTCCTGTAACTCCTCTGTGGTCCTTGAAGGATCCATCGCCGGACTGGCACTGACCTTGTCTGACCTCAGAATACTTTTGAGAGCCCAGGACAAAGAGATATGAGTGTGGGCTAGTATCTGAGGGGCTCCCTCATGCATGCTCAGCTGCATGGTTTCACTGCAATGGGTAAAAGGTTATGAAGGAAAGGAAGCACAGTAGGTAATTCCCTGGTATGGAAATCACACACGTGAAGACAATTTTACAGCACCCAGCCCAGACACACTTAAGCAGCAGTTCAGTTGTGGTGCAGTTCATGGGAAGAGTACAAAACCCACAAGAGGCAGACCTGATAGAACGAGCTGTGGGGATGCTCTCAGACAAGCAGCAAGGAAATCCTCTGAAGCTTTCCATCCGGTGTTCTCTGTATATACGACATCTGCTCCAGAATGATGGAAGACTATTTTAGGCACATTTTATGGAGTTTTTAAAAATGTTATTGGGACTATATTTTGCATTCCTTTGCCAGTAAAGCCAGATGACTGCACCATGGGCTACATCTCCAGATGGTTTAAATCACTGGTCTTGCTCTAATTTGCTCCAGCGAAGGATTTGCCCCCATGAGTCTAACTACACAGGGTACATGGAGCTATAAAGAATGAGCCAAATAAGCTAAAACAGCGTTTCTAAAAATAAATACCCACAACAAGACTCCGAGTGCCACACATGCATATTAGGTCAGTCAAAATAGTGTTGCCAATCCCAAGCATTCAAAATTCAGGAGTTGGGCATGAGG
>JANHGB010031797.1:0-23050 GCA_026283785.1 Coracopsis vasa | reverse complement strand
TGTCCCTGCCCATGGCAAGGGGGTTGGAACTTTATGATCTTAAGGTCCCTTCCAACCCTAACTATTCTATGATTCTATGTTTGTGTAATCTACACTTCCATTTCTGCTGCAGTGCCCCTGTTCTGTCCTGTCTGGTTTTGCAAGCCCTGTGCCAGAGGAAAGCCTTGCTGCCTCTCTGCTGCAAGGCTGCAGCTCTGCTGCAGGAAGAGGTGGTGTAAGTGCTCCCTGCTCTGCTGAGGCAGAGCTTGCTCTTTTCCTGGTGGTGATTTGACTTGACCTCCACGATTTTTTCCCTAAGGCTGAGGAGCACTCCCACAATGTGTGCTGTGCAACAGCAGCTGCAGCAGTTATTTCTAGCTGATGCGCATTGGTTAGCAATCCCTGCTCAGTTCAGAAGAGGGCACCTATCCACAGTCTTAGTGACTGCTGTGTCCTGATAGCATTAATTCGTGAGACTGAAGATCAGACTTTGCTCAACGTAGACATCTCCTCCAACCTCAGAGGTCCACATACAGACTTGGTTGTACAAACTGTAACTGAGAATCCTTTTCCACCACCGCTGCTAATTTGTTTCCAAGATACTTTTGAAAGGCAAGGCATCCTCATGCCCTGTGGTGTGGAGGCATTCCTACTTTGTTCCAATGGATTTTAGACAAAGATAAAGAAAACCTACATGTTGTAAGAGGCAAATTTAAAATTTCAGGCAATACAGAGGTGCTTCTGCTAACATTAACTGGGTGATAACCCATGATACATTTCTGATAAGACCAAATGTCAGCTATTCTGTATCTTTTACTGTCCTTCTTTATGTGATCATTTCTGGTGTAGTTCGCTTTGATGCTTCACTCTGGCAGGCAGGTTTGCAGAGCCTTTGAGCACTGATGGCTTAAATGTATATTCTTCTTCTAGACCGTCATCTGCAAATAGCATAAACAGCAACAGTTCTTCAAACCACAGTGGGTACGTACCAGAACTGCCACTGCCTTCCATGGGAGGAGATTTAACAAGCAGATTGTCCAGTGATGAAGGAGAAGCGGATGGAGCTGAAGAATCTGAGAAATTAGACTGTCATTTTTCTGGACACCATCCCAGACCTCTTGGGGTATGTGTCTGTCTCTGGCATGCCTTGCTGTAATTCTTATGTAGTTAGAGAGGGGAGGAAAAGAAGCAATTTAGCAAAAATGTAAGGAATGAGTGCCTTACACTCTGAAAACTGTGTTCTAAAGAAATCAAATGCATTTAACAGAAAATGGTATGGATGGGATAAGGTAGGAGGAAAAGACTGGTTAGTGCATGTGACAGAGAGGCTGTAGAACAAGATGAGCAGCCAAAAATCACAAGTCCTAGTTTTAGATTTTCCTCTCAGTAGATTGCAACGCATGTGCAGTTCTGCTCAAGTGAGGAAAGCTGCACTGTTTTCACTATGACATGAACAGATAATCTCTTTGTAGTCATTGTTCTTACGGAACTATACCTTGCAATTGGTTGCAGCTCTGAAAATCATATGGCAACTGTAATAGTGCTTCACTGATTTTTGTCATCTGGTTTGAATCAGTAATTAAGTATGATTTATGTGAGTGTGTGTGGACTTAGAAGCCATTGCTTCATTCATCTAAAAATGGAAAGTCTAGAGTACAGCATAGCCCGTCTGCTTTGGTGGTGACTCAAGTATGTGCTTCTCTGGCAGCTGTTTTTGTCTCTTCCATGTTGGTGAGAAATTTCATGGTAAGTAGTAAGAGCTGCCTTGTGGCATTATCTCTGCAGTGTGAATTTGTTTACACTGTACAAACCAAGAAGGAATGGGAGAACTCTTGAACTTCTAAGCAGTTGGTTCTCATCAAAACTGAGCCAAGGAATGAAATTAATGATGAGTTCCCTTACGTATTTTCCATATGATATGCAGAATAAAACAAACACTGTGGTAACTGTAGCATTGTCTGTATTCCCTAGAGCAAAGGAGAACTTGTTACTGTCAGACACCAGTAAAAAATATGAGCTGAACATAAAATGACTGTCAGATGAAATTCTGTATTTGGTTCTCACACAGAAAAGAATAATTATTATAGGCCATATCATACTGTGATATGCAGGAACCTCGTGCTTCCTTGGTACTCTTGTATTCTACTTTGGTTTTGCTGACTGCTTCTCTGTGAATTAAAAACTGAAGCTTCACAGCATGTGTGTCCACACAGATGAACCAACAGCCTTGTACAGGCATCATCAGTGAGGCCTGGCTGTCAATGGCCATTCTGGTTTAGGATCTTTGTTGTGTTTCAAGGCATATCCCACTGACTTACCTGTACTTTGAGATCTCAGCACCTCCCAGCTGAAGCAGTTACTGATAGTGCGGCTGTTCTTAGTCCACATCAACAGGAAGTCAGAAAAGATGGTATAAATCACCTTCAGCACAAGCTTCTGCTAACTTGCTACATGTCATATTGAAGTGCATTGTTTTCCTTACAGAGTCTATCTCCCAGCTAGGTGGTAGTAATTGATGGGGAAAAGGCAATAGCTTCTTAACCTACCTCTTAGTGGTAGCTGATCTGTGGCGCTGGGAGGTGAGACTAGTTTATCAGCTTAGGTGGTGGTTTTAATTAACCTGTTTAACCTTGTCATGAAACAGATGTAAGATAAACAGGGAGTCACTACTCACTATCCAGTAAGCTGAAGGTACTGTAAACAGATGATGTGCTACTGCATCAGCTGCTTCTGCTCTCAGCCAGAATCTGGGGACTTGGTCCCTGCATAGTGGAGTGTTGTCTTGTTTTCTGAGGATGATTTATAACGGGTTTCTCTCCCACAAACACGTTTTGCAGCAGTTCTCTGTGTGAGATCAGTAAGGCTGAACTAACGAAGGGTGGATTCCTGATAATCCCGTTTCAGTGTAGTGTAGTAGGACTTTTCAGGAAGTTCCCCAGAGGAAGTACAGCAAATATGCCTGAGCTCTGCAGAACTCTCAAAATATTTACTACTCCTCTAGATGATTTCCATACACTGTGAAGAGGGTACCCACTGTTCTGTTGTGTAGCACAGGTGCCATGCATAGTTATACATTTACTAACCTGTCACTGGTTTGTTTATTTATTAAGTAGATACTAAAGACATTCTTGTTGCACCTTTTTCCTCTTCAGTTGTATTTTTGTTCCTGTTACACAATTACCAGATTTGATGTGTACAGAATGGTGAAACTGTCTTTCAGAGGCAGTAAAGAGTATTAGTAGGCAGAACTGATTCTTAACATTACCTCAGCATTTATATTCTTTTCCTGTTGCACACAGGTGCTTGATAGCAAACTGACTTGTTAGTGAAATATGAAGTATACTTGACACTGAGCTGAAACATTGTGCACATATGCATATATCATTTAAAAAGTATTTATGCTGTAGGTAGTGAAACCCACCTTTTTTAAAGGTGTTTTATGTGCATGATACAAATTACAAAGGTGTTCCTTGATCTATAAATGAATATTTTACAATCTAGATATATATGTTTTAAGCAATGTTGACATATCTTTTCTTTCAGTTTTGTTCATATGGCAGTCGCTTAATGGGAAGAGGGTACTATGTCTTTGACAGAAGATGGGACCATTTTCGATTTGCGCTAAACTCCATGGTAGAAAAACACTTGAACTCACAGATGTGGAAGTAAGTGGGGGTTTTACACTTGGTGGGTTGTTTAACATTTTTAATTCTGTAAAACTTCTAAATTAAACACTCCATGGGAAGCACTTGTAAAGTTACCTCTGTATTAAGGCATAGCAGTAATACAAGTACAGATTTTCTCTTCTCTCTTAAGGAATATACAAGCACAACTGAACAATCTCCTATTCTGATGTAAATTTATGCCAGATTTAGCACTTTCTTTTAGTCCCTCTGAATCTGGGGAGGATTAATTCAGTAGTTAACATTAAAGCATTAAAACTCAGTGTTTTCTGGGTTTGGAGATATGTTTTGATATCACATAGTTTTATAACACACAGGTTAGATTTTGCCTAGACTTCTATACCTGTATCGTGCGCTCTTATCACCCACTCAGACTTTGCTCTGTAAGACTTGTTTTTTGTAAGGTCAGGAGCTCAGTACACACTTGCCTGTGCGTAAGATGGAATGTGATAGTTTTTTAGTCCATAGTGCCCTTGCTGGCTGTGTGTTCTTAAAGTTCTGATTATTAGTCACTGTTGAAGCCCCTCTGTATCATGTGTGCAAGTTCCAACCACTATAGGCTTTGGCTGCACAGGTGCATGAAAATAGACTGCACTGATAAAAACCATGCTAATTCTTTAAAAAAATGTATCTATTTGAAAAGCTCATGCCATCTGCAGGTAAAATTGTTGGGGTTTTTTGGGTATTCCGCTACAGCATATGCATACTTCCAATGTAATGACACTAAAGTGCAGTGTTTCATGTCACTGCTTATTATCAGGACTGTGTTATATTCATTGGATGGCAGCCATTAGATAAACAAGGTTTGACTTTTATTTAAATATATTTTTGAAACACTAAAGCTCGGCTTGTCTGACTAACCTGGTAGCTTAATGATAACAGTGCTACTGTGCTGGGAGACGTAGTTTGGAAATGGCTGGGTTTGCCGTAAAAGGGCCAGTGTCATGTCTGTTTAGGGACAGATCATGCTCAATCTGCAAGGGGGTTCCTCTCTTCTACTTTGTAAATTTGGCTGTTAACTAGTGTCTGTCACCTTCCGCAAATAAAACTACTTCGTTCTCTTAAATAAGAAGGTTAAAACTTGTTATCTATTGGCTTTGTTTGTTAGGACAAACAAAATGTGTCACTAGTACCACTACTATCACGAAAACCAAAAATAACCTCTGTGGTAGTTACGTGATACAAGAAATAAACAGGCCTCATCCTGCTCCCACTAAATCCAATTGTAAATGTTTTCCCAAATTCTAGCTGTTTATGTAATCTCTAATATTTTAATGAATTCCATCTGTACTTACTTGTCTGTGTAACACAGGAAGCTCACAGTGCTTAACCCCTATTATATTCTTCTATTGTCCTCAACCCTCCTCTAGACTGATCTGTTCCTGTCTTCCCCAAGCAGGAACATGGGTAAAGCTGTTTTATAACTGGTGCCTGTGCAACTCTGTAGTTGGAGCTACAGGTACATGGATACCAGGCCATGTTTTGAGAGTCATAATAACATTTACAAAGTACTTTTTATACATAGTTCTCAAAGTACTTTACAAAGGTGGGTAAGAATTATCGGCCCTTCCTTAAAAATGAACTGAGGAATGGATCTGAGAAACAGCTCTGTTCACACAGCAAGTTGCAGGCAGTAGGACTTCCTCATTTCTGGCACATGAACTGTATGTAATCCCTTATGTAATTGTGCCATAAACAGTGTTCTGTCTGACAGTCTCCAAAGGAGGAATACCAGGAGAGAACACTTGTAATTAGGATTTGATTTATGATAAAACAGCACACCCAGTGCTGCTCTTTTGTCTTACTTCTTTGAGGGCAAGAGTAAGCCTTTAAAAACTAACAAGGTGTCAGTAGTGAGGATAACAAGGGCAGAGTTATGGTGATGTACAGCTTCTTAACAAAGAGAAAGAGGATTAAACTGTGAATTAAATTGTATTCTAAATAATGAGAAAAGCTCACATAATTTTCCAAGAGACATTATGGAAGTCTGGTTCTTTGTTAACACTGAACTAGGTAAAATAATAGATGATGATGGCTGAGCAGAAAGGAATTTGAATACATTCTACTAATTTCACAGGAATAATTATTAGATTTTATTCTCAGAATAGTACTCAACTAGTTACAAATCTTATCAAGCTTTGTTTAATAATTTGTCAATTTTTCAATATCAGTGAAATTATTCAGTAACTTACCTAGCTAATCCCATCTAACCAGCTCCCAAATGAGCTGTTGGGAATACCACTGCATTTGGAAAGGGATGAGCTTTCCTCTTTAAGCTCAGTGATTAAGTACTTCACAACCCCCCGGAACTGGCTCATTTACTACCCTCATCAAATCTAACCTGTGAGTTTAGGCTGATATAGAAACAGTACCATGACTTGAACTTTCAAACAAAACATACACAATGAGTGAAACAGAGTGCCTAGGATCTCTATAGAGCCCAGCATCAGGCATTTTATTTGTATTATTTGTTTGGTAAAACAGGAGAGGAAAAAAGGAAATTAAATTCGTAATAAAGTGATTAAATTGCAACGCTATGCACGTAATTGCTACATGGGGCACTTGTGCTGAAGTGGAGCTCGGTTCTGGTTTAACTGAGTTACACGGTTTAGGACTCATGTGCCATGACAGAATTGTATAGGGAAAATTACGCTGCACGGTTCTTTATCTAATCAGCCTCTGTTAGGTCTCTGCTGCCTTCACAGATTTAATGTGCCCCATTTCAAGACTAATTTTTAGGAAAATGTACTTCACAATCCAGCTTTCCTGAATCTTTACAATATTAAAACACTCGTGGTTTGGGGCTTGTTGTTTGTATTAAATCCCAAGGAAACCTCATAATGGAATTGCAGGTTAAAAAAGAGGGAGGAAAAATCACAAGCAAAAGCATTTTTAAGCTGTAGAACGCAGAGCTAATTTTGACTGGTGAATATGAAAATACATGTGAATGGTAGAATAGGCATCAAAATTGGAATGATCTAGGTTTGCCTTTTTTAACAAGTTGGTCCTTCTCAGAAGTTGTTTCCTATCTGCATTGTTCCGATGGAATTTTTTATGTATCTAAATGTCTTCTTCTTTTTTCTCTTTTCCCCTCGTCATCCCTCTTCTTTATTTAGGAAAATTCCTCCTGCGGCAGATAGTCCCATGCCTTCTCCAGCAGCACATGTCTCCACTCCTTTTCCAGCGTCAGTCTTACAGCCTTTCAGCACCCCCAGTGCGGTGTATATTCCTTCAACACCTATCAGTTCCAGAATCACTTCTTCTTCTTACCTAATGACATCAGCCATGTTATCAAACGCAGCCTTCGTGACAACGTCGGATACGAATTCCATTATGTCACACACTACAGCTTTTCCTCACATGGCTGCAAGCCTAAGTATCATGGACTCAACTTTCAAGGCGCCATCAGCTGTGTCACCAGTGCCAGCAGTCATCCCTTCCCCATCCCACAAGCCATCCAAAACAAAAACCAGCAAATCCTCAAAAGTGAAAGACCTGTCATCTCGGGGTGATGAGTCTTCAAGTAACAAAAAGAAAAAGCCGCAGTCGTCGTCCTCATCGTCGTCGTCATCGTCCTCGTTATCTTTGCAGACATCTTCCTCGTCTTCATTTTCAGGGTCCCACAAAAAGAACTGTGTCCTGAACCCCAGTTCGACTTTGAACTCCTATCAGGCTACATCTTCCTATAACAGTATGTCTGTGCACAATACAAATAACGGAACAAGCCCACTCAGTGCCAAATCGGAGCCCTCAGGACGGACTTCATTATCAAGTAGTTCTACAGACTCAGTGAAACATATGAGCATGGTAGTAAGCAGTATTGACTCTTCTAATCTGTCTGTATCTTCTCTTGTGCATCACTCAGGGGACCACTCCCTGGGAGCACATAACGCAGTGTCTTCTCTACCCCTTTCTTTTGACAAATCAGAAGGAAAAAAACGTAAGAACTCTAGTTCTAGTAGCAAAGCCTGTAAAATCACTAAAATGCCTGGTATGAATAGTGTTCATAGAAAGAGCACTGCCAACCTTATTTCTGCGGTGCCAGATCCTACAAGCAGCTCCATCTCTCGGCAGGTAAGGGACTCTTCCAGTTATTTTTATGCAGGTCATGTGTGATTTGAAATATTTCATGCACTCTGAAAAGAAAATACTATGTTTGATTCAGATTGGTTTCCATCACACAACTTACTTCCTAGGTTAATACAGGAACATATTTGTATTTGTTTTGTACCAATCAGAGAAAGATGTTTTTAGAGTTTTAAAATATATATATATCTCTACTTTCGTAAATATTTTAATGAGATTTTTTATTCAATTAATAAAGTAGCCATTTGTATCTCTGAAAGTGAAATGGAATGTCCAGAATGGATAAAGAATTTTTAGAGATTAATTTTTTTACCTTAATTCTCATCTCTGAAATAAATGGTGTCATTAAAACAGGAAGATAAGAGTCAGCATTTCTGTTTGTTTCTTTTTCCCAAACTTGTGGCTGATTCATTTCTTAATGTTACACAAGTCTCCTCTTTGCTCTGATGTATAAGGCTTACATCTACCTTTCCCCTGGAGAGGCTCTGAGGTGCCTGACCTCAGGTGCTGTTTCCTGTTTGAAACAGGAAACATGAAGAAATTAAGATCTTAACCAAGATGACCTTTAACATTTGGTTATCTTTTGTAGTGTGCCTGTGTTCAGAATATTGAAGTCAATGCAGCAGATAAGGTTACACATTCTTACTTCACTGCCACTAGCAGTAGAGCTTTGACTGCTCTTTCGGTGTTGCTGTATAAGGACAAAAGTATACATGAAGGAAAATTTGGTGGAAGAACTGCCAATATGATCTTTATAATGATCTACTGTTTGTTCTGCTGCTGTGTCCAGTGCTGTGCATTGCACAGAAAACACAGCTTGGCCCAGGCGTCTGGAAGACAAAACCATAGAAAATAGAATACCATAGAAAATCCAGAGAAGGGAGCTTAGGAAGACTTTGTTTGTTTGTTTGTGAAACTCTCGTTTCCTAAGGATGTTGCATATAAAATGGAATTTGGAAATGGAGAGGGTAGGATCTTGAGCAAAGGAATCCATAGGTAATAGCAGACAGAAATGGGAGTGGCAGAGGGGGATAAATGAATTGTAAAGCTGGTATAGCAGACAGAATGAAGATCTCAGAGAATGGCTTAGCAAGTGTATTTTCTCTTTCCAACTTCCAACAGAGGTGCAGCTGAGATGACTTGTTTGGCTTTTAAAAATGGATAGTGGCATTGTCTTTCTGTTTTAAGCCCTTTAAATGTGTCCTGCAAAGAGAACTGATCTCTAAGTCACTGCAGTCAGTGGAGGATGCTGTAAGCTTTCCATTCTGTCACACATCTGATTTTTGAAATACGTGTGGGCCCAAAAAGATTAAATTGCCCTGAGATACACGATCTCAAGTGGGAAGAAAAAGTAAGTACAAATGGTTACTTTGGTACAAACATGGGTAGTAGGAAATGGATTGTATCGTCTTTTCACAGTACACAGACTGCATCTGTAACTAGAGCCGTCTGACGAAGGCTTACACATACACGCTGGAGGTTCTGAGTTCCAATTCTGGCTCCCCTAGTGATTCAGTCTGTTCCTGTGGGACATTCCTGTTCGGTTTTGATGTCTTTCAGCAGGTTGCACAGTAATAGAAGTAAATAAACCTCAGAGGATCAGTCAGACGTCTTTTCTGAGTATTTGTAAAGATGTAATTCACACTAATATCTTTTTCTTGAAGTAAAAGCTTAAATATATGTAATGTATAATGAAATGCAGATTTTTAACTAGTTTTTCTATACACGTACAGGTGCATGCACATGTATATACACATCCATGCATATATGTGCGTATATATATGTGAAAATTGGTCACACTTTCCTCTTGCACTGCTCGTCTTTGGAGCTACATTAGTAATCAAAAATAAGAGATAAAGTGGAGTTTGTGTTTCAGGTGTCTGGCTGGCAGCTCATTGTCTCTGACAAGGATACAGAATTGTATGTGATACAAAATAGACATTTCCTACTGTTTATTTGTGCTCTAAATAACTGAAATTTGTACCCACTTAAGCATATGGGTCAAATAGTATTCCCTACTCTACAAGTGAATATTAAAGCTCTGGAGAATACAATACTTGAAATCACTTTTAAATTGTGCTGTTTTGACTTGCAGTGTTCTAGAAATGCAATCCCAGTCAAAATTACACCAAAAAAATCAGTATTACTTAAAATCTTGCCCCTGTTCCCTGATGTAATAGGGCAAATTAAATTAAGGGACTAAGAACACAGGAAGAAGATCAAGTCACATAGGCTCAGTTTGGTTTTTTTCTAATTCAATTAAAGTCTGTCCTAGATAGATAATAACAGAAAGTGTTGACAGTTGGGTTTTGAGGTATACTTTATTGTTAAAAGAGAAAAGAAAAGAAAAGGATTTGAGCCTTGGCCTCACCCTAGTCCTTTTGCAATGGTGTTGCCATCATTAAAGACCCAGCATGACTGGGAATCATTCTTATCTTCATGGAGTGCTGTAACTGTTCAGTCTGCCTGATTCACCCTCCTGTCTGGGGCACTGCACCCTGAATGAAGCTGCTCCAAGCCCGACCTCAGTGCTGCAAGCTGTGCTGCTCCCTGCTTTGTCCCATGTCCAGAGCCAAGCTGTTGTAACAGCACTGAATGAACGAAAGCCTAAAGAGGTCAAACGTTCCCTCTCACGATTCTAGGATCTCAGCAAGTCAATTTCCTAGTGGTTGTTGTGGATTTTATTACAGAAGGGTTTATGGATGTTCTAATGGTGGATGTAGAAAAGAAAGGTTTGCAGCATCATGATGTTCTGAGTGGCTAGGAAAGATTTTACAAGGTTGTGTATCTTTGGTCAGTATTTGTATACTGGGGAAAAGCACATTACCACCTAGAGAACAGCTGTGGCATGCAAAACAGCAAGCTAAAGGGACCAGGACAGGCAGAGGCCTAGCTTTTTACTCTTTGTGCACCTCAGGAGCTGCCTTAGAACTGGCTGTAAATAAAAACTTTAAACATTTCTGGATAGCATGTGAAGAGAGAACGCAGTTTTAAACAGTTACAGTGTGAGAAAGGGCTGATATGGAAAGGGAGACAAAGGCTGCCTTTCATATATATGTGAGATGGCAAAATAACAAATGATGTTGCAGAAGGGAAGGAGAAAACTGATGTTGGTGAACACCCCTCTAGGCAGTGCCACAGTCCAGTCTATTCAGGAAGAAACTTGGAACTGCATTTCTCACTGTTCAGAAGGCAGGCCCTTGCTACCTCTCTACCCAGCAGTTAAAACTGATGTTGCTTGAAGTCCACTGACCTTGTGAATAACTGTTCAAACTCCAATCATCTGCCCTTTGCAGGCAGGTGTCCATGGTTCATTTCTGTCAGCCTTGTAACCCCTGAGGAGCTACTCCTCTGACTTAACAGTTGGCTCCCCTTTTGTATCCCCACAGAAATACCTACACTATGTGTATGGGTTGTTGTAGAAAAACCTCAGGCAGACTGCTCTTGCAGAGTGCTGTAATGTCTCAAGCACTGAAATATGCAGATTGACCATCGCAATGTTTTAACTAAGTACTTTTAAAACGTGTGTATGTGTACTGTCAGTTTGCACTCATTCCCAGAGAAATTCTCTGATGCAGTAAATTCATATAATTGCAAATTTAAACCTCTGGAGTTTGATTCTTGTGGTTAATATTTGCATTATTGAGCAATAATAATAAATGAAGATTCTATAAGGAAGAAAATGGAATACCTTAGCGCATGCTGTGGTGCTCGGCCTCTTGCTTTAAACTCCCCAGGAGCAGGGAGGGTCTCTGGGGAGGAGTCTGTGAGGGTGAGCACTCTGTGCTCTGGCAGTGGCTGACCAGCTGCACTAAGTGACTCCAGGAACTAGACAAACTGGTATTTCAGTGTAGCGAGGTGTGGCTTTGCAATCTATATTCCCTAGGTAACTGTTTCTTATGTTGTTTTCTGACCTGTGATAGTATTTATGTGCCTTTTGAGAGTTTATTTAAAGTATACAGGCTCTGAGAGATAATTATGATTCTATCTGAAGTGTATCTTTTGCCATAGCAAAATACCTGTGTTCCAAATGCGAAGCAATTAGTGCCACTTTACACAGGAAAGAGAAAGCCATTTCCAGCATCTGCATTCAACTGACAAATACGCCTCTCAATACTGCTCAATTAATGTCTTTCAGATTGGAAAAAATAGCAGTGTAGCTTTGTCACAATCCAGTCCTTCGAGTACATCAAACCCTGTACACAACAGACAAGTAAGTTGCTTTAAAAAAAAGTGTCTGTAAGCAGTTTTGAAATACTTTATACTGTAAAACCTTAAAATACCATTTCTTTGTGAATGCAGTTCCTGATAGAAGCTGTCTTCTGGTGAACTGACATTGGATTTCTCCTCTCACATAATTTTTTTTCCAGCTATTTTCTCCTCCGAGATTTATGAATAACAAGTTTCCTGCTTGTTGTGTACCTGTCATACGCCTCAGGCTGGCTTATGTGCTGCTCACTCTCTGTTGCTTTGGTGTGATACAAACTGAGCAGCAGCAGCACTGTCTGCGCAAGATCCAGCTTGGGCGGATGTGGGTTTTCCGTCCAGCCTCCCCTGCTGAGGGAGATGGCACAGCAGAGTCCCCACACTGGCACAGGAGGGACAGCATTTAAAAACAGGCCACAAGTGAAAGCAGGAGGGAGGACAGACCAGGACAGAGAAGGCAGGGCGCTTGGCTATTCAGAGAAACTAATCTGAAAGCACAACTTCACTAAGCATAATCTGAGTTGTTCTGCGACTGTGAGAAATCCTTAGCACTCCCACCATAGCTGTTTATCACACAGATGATGAGTCAGGTAAAGGTAAGAAACTCTGTAGCTCTGCTTTTTTGTGAGGACAGGCACTGGACCTGTGATCCAGCCCTCACCTGGCTGCAGGACTGAGAGAGGAGTTTAGTTTTCTAATATGGCCCCTACTGTTTGACTCTCCCAGTTAAGTAGTTTATGAAGAATTTTTTATGAAGATCCTTGGTATGAAAAGTTTCACACCTCAGCAGGATGCAGCCACAAGTGAACAGCAATTCCAGAGGGGTTTTTATAGGACCAGTCAGTATTTTAGAATTCTGTTCTGTATTCTGGCTAAATTACACAGGAGGAGTTACTCCAGATGTGCTCCTCAGCTTCTGCTGCATAGACACAAGAAAAGAATAGTTATGGTTGTAGTAACCCACAACTGTAACCCCCATTAAAAATACTTTGGATCAGTCACATCTTAAGATGAACTGCCAAACAGTGTAGTTACTGTTTTCTTTTGGTGCTGAATGCAAAGCAGTGTATAGAACTGCTGTGAAGGGAAAAGAGTGGCAAGTTTCTCCATACTTCTAGGGACTGGCATTTTCCTGTGTGAGACACTGTCATCCACCTGCCAGTAACAACCATGGGATAAAGCTGTTCTGAAATGCAAAGCTGCTTTTGCTTTAACCTCCTGCTCCAGTGTTAGTGTAAAATACATGCTAGGGGAGGAGCAGAGCTTGTTGGGATCAGTTGCCTACATCCTGTGGGGAAAACCTAACAGTACAAAACATTCATTTTGTGGCAGCTTTCTGTAAACAGAGGCTATTGCTGAGCTCTTCAGCTGCCTGATCCTGCAACTTTATCAAAAATAGAAGTGTTTGCTTGGTTGAAGCCCCACAAGCTACTTATTGTTCAGATGATGTTTCTGTCAGTGTGGTAGCTGAATGTGGAGCTCAGAGTACAAATACAAAAAACATTAAGATGTATTAAGTGTTATTAAACTATTTTTTTAACTCTAACACAGGATTTTAGTATTTGGAACCATGAATAATGATTGCCTATCTAATAAATGCTTGTCACTGTCAAAACAAACCTGAGCTGCTTTGTTGACAGCTTTCATCTCCAATCTAGCAACTGAATAGACTCAAAATAAAACTTCAGTCTAAAAGCATGCTATAATATTTCTTTATAAAAGGCATTACTAATTAGGTAACAATAACAGGATCTGCAAGTAAATGCTGTGTCAGTAAATACATTACTGGAGGAACATGAGCTCTCTTGTTTTTAATGTTCGTGTTATAACCATGATAATCAGGGAGTCCAAGTGAAGCGAGGTGTGTAGGCAGACACAATCTCTGCTATATGCTGGGGTTCAGAGTTAGAAAATCAAGCAAGTTTTCATGAATACAAGTCAGAACAACAGACTTTTAACAATGCAGTTGAAGTATAATTGCAGCTGTCAAGCTAAATGTGCTTATAGAGCAGTTACTGGCCTGCCTCCACTGTGCTGCCTGGTCAGGCAACCTGTTGGGGTTGTCTGCTGGTGCATAGGAGGAGTGAGAAGGGAGATTGTTGTCCCTTAAGAGAAGGGAGAGGGGTCCTCAATTCCACGTGGGGTTGAGTGACTGGGTGAGAGTGAGGATTTGGGAAGCTGCAGAAGGCTGTCAACCCAGCCTCATTCAGACATGGCCACCTGCATGCAGTCCTACTGGGAAAGGCAGCTTCCTGCTCACCTTCCAACCTAAGCACTCTGGACCTTCCGAGGCAGCAGTGCTCTGAAGGTCACCTGCCACCCATAACTGGGTGTTTCTCATTACTAAGTTGTGAGATAAAGGTGCCTGTGGCAGTTCTGGTTTCACACTAGTGGTTTCTTTCTGTCATTTGCTGCATCTGTGGAAGCCTTCTGTACTCTGAGGCACTCCTGTGGGGACTGGTGGGGTGTGAGGATAGCTGTTGTGGGCCTGGCTGCTCGCTCCCATCACGTTAAACTCAGTCAGGTTAAACTCAGGCCAATTGTTCTCAATTCATGTTTAATTTGAATGTTGCTGCATCTGTTTGAGACCTGAACAGGGGCTTGTATACAGAAAAGCGTGGCTGGTTTTCCAACTATTGTTGCTTTAAGTAAAAAAGATATTACTTTTCCCTACAAAAACTACTTGGTTTTTAACAAACATTAAGGGAATAGTAGTTTTATGGTCAAATTATTTGTGCCTGTTAATGCAAATTTTCACAAGCTTGTTTTCTCCAGTTTTTATCCTTGTTCTAGGTTTGTAACTAATCAAGTGTTTTTGTCTTCATAGTGCCTGAATGTGTTAACACTTCAAGACCTCAGTATGTGGTGTTTTTTAAATACTGAGTAACTAGATCATTGTGTTAAGGGAGGTGACAAGGTGTATGCTGTATGGGGATTCCTTTTGCATGGAAACATGCTGTGTCGAGGAGAAGATTCTTCAGAGTTGTCTGTTTAATTGCTCCTCTTTATTTGTAATGATACACCAAGTTAATGAACATGAGATTCACCAAAGCTTACTAAAAGCAGACAGTCCCAAAAGGAAATACGCTGTTTATTCAAAGCAGTTCCTTTCCTTAAATGTAATCAGTAAACACGGAGGGAATTCAGTTCAGAGACTTGAAATAAATTCCTGCTCTGAGTTGTGTCAGATGTTATTAAGTTTTCTGTGCTGGAAGACATTCTGTGATTTTGAACCTGGCTCTGGTTTCTCTTCTAGAAGACGTCAAACCGGACTGGTAGAATAAGGACTCTTCCATGACAAGGAAAAGGAACCAGCCTATAATCTCTAGCTCTCAGCAGCCCTACGCCACAGGGTTTTTCTTTTCTATGTCCTGCAGATGGATTTAACCTTTTATGAATTTGTGGTTTTAAAGAGAATTAAATTTACAGACAACTGTAATAGTGATTTGTTTAGTTTTTCACTTGTATTTGCCACTGATCTGTGCGTTCTGCTTGGTTATGTTTCATGCCTTTTAAAGCTGTTAGCGTTGCAATGCTCCCTTTGTTTCCTTACCAGAACACAACGGACATTCCAAAAAAAAAACAAAAGAAATCCAGATCATGATTTGAATTAATTTAAAGGATCTCCAAATGTTTTCATGAAATAAAAATTACAGTAATTCTGTATTTAAGCTTGTCCTATGGATAAAAATGGAGTGCATTTCTTAGTAACTTGAAAACAGCTGGGGCACTGCAACTTTAGGGACTAATCCTGACTGGTGCTCTGTACCTACAGCATTTAATAATTTCAATGGGAATTCTAAGTGTTCAGCCTCTTCCAGGATCAGGCTCTTAAGGAACCTCCACTTCAATCAATGCAGAGCAGATTTTTGCACCAAACTGTAGTTAATGTTATCAGGGGCTCAACGCGCAACATCCCCGTATCCCGGCGGATTTGTAGACCCTCAAGATCATGGCACTTGATAACTTCAGTGAACAGTTTGGGTTTGCAAGGGCAGGAGTTGAGCAGATTGGCTTGCATTAATAGAATTGCACTGACAGTGTTTCTTATAGGATTACTGAATAATTTTTTTAATAAAATATAGATTTTTTTAATCAGGAAGCCAATACTGGAACAATAGAACAGAGCAGTTAATTTTTCTTTCTACAGTGTTAAAAGTGCACTTATATGCTGGTTTATTTACATCTGGGGGGGGTGGGAAGGCGAGAGACTGCAAATAGGGAGATTATTACTACTTTCTTTTTTAAAAAAAGAAGGCTTAAGGCAAATTTTAAGGCTAAAAAAGTTGAAGCAATTATAAACAAGGTCGGACCCTTTGAAAAAAGTTTAGAAATATTCTTAAAGTAAATTTTTATAGTGTTAATTTTGTAATAATTTATGTTTTGCTATACTTCAGAGCTAACTGACCGCCATAGTTTCAGAAACAGTATGAAACTTAGGAAAGTTTAAGCAATGTTTATATTTTTAAGATGTTCTTTGAATTATGTTTTTATTGTACATTTCTTCAGACTGAAAAAAAAATGTGTACATATCTTGGTTATTTTTGCACAATTTTTGTCTCGTTCAGTTGTAGGAGCAGTGCTGTGTGGATTATTTTCTTTCTTTCCTTTAATTTATTTTGAGTTATAAAACTGCAGGAGTTTAAAAATCTCAGTCACAAAGTCATCCTCTGTAATCAATGAACTGCTATTTCTAGTCGTGGAGGGAAAACAGTGGTTGTGAGATTCAGTGGTTGCTTCTGAGAAATAATGCTAATCAATGACTGAAGGAGCGATTTTGTAGTTTTTAGGAAGCTTTAGCTCTATCCATGCATCTTTTAATTGGAAAGCTGGAAAATGGAGCCTGTTCTTTGAATGCTGCTTAAATGTTTTTTCAACTGGCTTACACCTGACAGCATTTCAGGAGAGTTAAGTGTGAAGTAAAACCCCGCGGTGTTCTTTCATCATCAGAGAGTCATTATTTAATTCTATGGATCAAAAATCTCAGCCTGAAAAGTGAAATGGAAGTAAACATTGGGAAAAAAATCCGGAGACAAACTGGACCAGCCTATAATGCATTCTTAGCGTAGCATTCACTCGGTAGTTCTTTTTCTTCCCCATTTGCCTGAAAATCGTGTGATTTGTTTCCAGCAATAGAGGCTCAGAAGCTTTGGTTGTTACACATTCGCAATGCATAGGCCCGTCAGCCATAAAAAGCGACTTGGATAACTTGTATGCCTTCTTTTGTATCGATGTAACAATTGTACATAGTGCTGATCGACCTTTGTAGAGAATAGTTTATACAGCATATTCTATTATTGCTGATTCTCAGTGAACTATTGTTTTAAAAAAAAGAAGAAAAAAAGAAATTTTTCTATTTACACCTTATATTTTGTTATGCTGTTGACCCATGGCACTTTAACAAAACTCTGTGGGTTTTGCATAGCTGGTCAGTCATGGGATATATTAAATAACTGTTGTTGCACAGAAATGAATTTGCACCTGCTATATTGTGCTTTCCTACTACAGATTTTAGAACCTTTTCCAGAAGACTTTTGAAGAAAGCATGTCCAATCATTCTAAGATTTAAAAAAATGCCATAACTTGTACAGCCAATTTCTTTTCTACAATCCATATTTTGTAACACTAAGTATTTTCATTCTTTGTCCTGCACCTTTATGTATTAGCAGTATCAAATAGAATTCATTCCATGCTTGTGATAATTGTAAGCAGAATAAATGTCTAAAGTAGGTGTAAATAGTAAATTCTATGGCTTACAGTTTAAAAGAGGAAAACCAGAACAAACGTATCTGATTGATACTGCCATGGTTCAGCACCGGGCCTGGAGATATTCTCTAGTGAGCGATTGTATTTTTTGGTTTTTGCTTTCTTTTTTTTGGTTTTTGTTTTTTTTTTTTTGTTTGTTTTTGTTTTTGTTTTTGTTTTTTTTGTAACATGGCTTTGTAAATAAAATAATTTATATGTTTGTAAGAAACAGACGCGTTTGTCATTATTCATCTGTGCAGAGTGACAATGGTAGGTATCGTATGCTGAAATGCACTGTGCCGATAGCCAGCACTGAGAACTTGACTGGTAGCACAAAGATCTGCCCAGCTCTGTACAGGGCTGAATTGCTCTGGATTATTTCTGGCATTCCTGCCTCTAGTCTGTCTGTATTTACACGCCAGGACATGGGTGACAATCAGCTGCTGAGGGCTTTGCACTGATAAATCATTTTTCAATTCCTTTGCTTGGCTGAATGCATTTTCTCATTCCTTATCAGTGTAAATGAACTTGGCTACAGCCGCTGGAGTTAGGAATTCTCACTTCAGTGGGCAGTACAGATGTAAAACCAGGCTTTTTATCATTGTTGATACTGAAAATGCAACTTTTATCTAGGCGTTAAGATTCCTGTTCTGTGTAAAGCCTGTTCCAATTACAGATCAATGAGACTCAAATTGGCCATTGGCTTGTCAGCTCTGCAGAGAGGGCTGCAGTTCTTTCTCTCGCAGCAAACCTCTCCTGCAAATCTGGGGAAGATACAGAGTTCCATGTTCCTGCAGGGAAGATGCTCACAATTAAGGTATGATCTGGTTTAAAATCAAGACGTTTGGACTACAAGCTGCATTTTTGTGTGCATACACTGAGACCTGGCAGGGGAGGTGGAAAGCTGGGCCTGCAGTACGGGGAACAGTCTTCAGAGGAGGAAACTTTATCTTCTAGGTAAAGCTTCTTGTGTGATGCCTTGCATGTTCTGATGCCTGTCACAAAAGCTAATCCTGAACTTCCTCTTTACTGTCCAATCTGTGCCTTGGTCTGCGCTGCCTATAGTTTGAAAACTTTCTTCTTTTGTTAATATTGAGTTTATCTTTTCCAGTACAGAAAACCCCAACATCCTGGAGCAACAGCAGATACTGAACTTACATCTGATAGAGTAGTCCCATGAAGAGTGACGTTCTGTTTGTAAGCTGCTTTGCTGTTTCTAGCAGCCGACAGAAATTAAAGCAACAGCTAAGACAATGGAATAGTGCAGCTGTGAGTTATGAGTTGCTTGCCTGTGGCTGGCAAAGGCCGAAGACCACTGAAATTGTTTTCCAAATAGGAATCCGAGTAATTCTTTAGCGCTTGCAGGTTTGTTAGAATGATTCACAAACTGTTCTCTATTAGGAGTTGTTTTCCCCCACCCTTTTTCGGTTATACAAGTATTTTGCTTGTAGCAGTACACTTTACTCTTTTGCTTGTATTATCCAACATGCTCTAGATGCCACCAGTTTCAGAGGGAAGCAGAACACACTGTAACTTTTTATTTGTCGCACTCTAGGTTTTGTGCTTCTGGTTTTACCACAAAGCTGTTTATTTTAGCAGAAAGTCATTGCTGTGTGCAGCCAGTATCTGTTTTACTCTTCCAGATCTGTCAGGATTCACAACTGGAAGAAATGCCAAATACTGATTCCAGAAATACTTGGAGGAGATTCATGCAACGGATTCAGATTTCAGAACACAAGAATGTTTATTTCATGCAAATTTTTATGCTGGCTTGCTCCTTTAGTACCTCTTAAGAGCTACTACTCATAACAAGTACAGACCTCTTTTAAGACATACTTTCTGATGTAGAAGAAAGACAAAGCTGTTATAATTCAGCAGCAGGTCCCTGTTTTCCTGTTGATTGGAGAATCCATGATAGATGGTATGGATACTCTCGTTCTGATTTGTAACGCACCACAAGTGACAGGGGCTGGATTCTTCTGTGTGTGGTTTTTGGTTGTTTATGGCTGACCTGCAGAGATACTGAGATCTGGTCTGTCATCTGCTCTCCCCACAGAAGGGAGAAGGGAAGCTTTAGGGAAGCTTCCCCTGTTTAGAGAGGAGCTTGCCAGAAATAACAGTCAGGATGCAGGAGAACTTGATTTGTGGGTGAGGCACCAGTAGGGATTTGAGCTGATGCACAACACTCAACTGTCCCTTTGCAGACTTCCCAGGCCTGAAAGATGAAATTGAATCTGGGTTTGATTAACTTGGAGCAGTTACTAATGTGGTTTATGTGACACCACGAGAGACCCGTTTTTCAGAGCAGTTGTCTAGCATGAACAAAGTGTATTTACAGAATGCTACAGGTGTAAAGGCCCATTGGTGGAAATACAGTGAATGGCCATGATGAACTCATGAGCGAAACCCTGCAAGTCCCATGTCTCTCAGCTGATTTCCAGCCTGAGCCCTGCTGAGGAGGCAGAGGAGGAAGTGGTGACAGGGTAAGTAACCATCACTGCACAAAAGGCACCATCATCCCTTCCCAGTAGCAAACTTAGTGCTGATTTGGAGAGCTATGTCATGGGTAAGCAGACAGGTCACTGGAAAAGGATCACTCAGGCCCAACCTTCTAGCCTTTCCCACCACACATAGACAATATAGAGGCCTGTTGCCTTAGTTCTGAAGGTATTCTGCACAGCCTACGCAAGAAACGTCCCCTTCTGATCAGCTCCACTCTTAAACTGCAAGTATTTGCTTTCCTTTTTCTTTATTCTTGACCATATAATCAGTTGGGGGGGAGGGGTTGTTGTGTGTTTTGGGGCTTTTCGGTTGGGTTGGGGGGGGTGTGTGTTTATGGGATGTTTTTTTCAAACTTGCCTTGAATTACTCCTTCCTTGTTAATTCTCTTTACGAGTTGTGTTTGGACCACAAAGCCTGAGCAGTAATACCAGCACACTGGGCTTGCTGCTTCATTACCAAGGAGACACCAAAAAGGTGCAGAAAGCTGGTTTTCACTCATGTTATTTTGCAGAGCCTTCCAAGACCTGCAGCTTCACCCTGAGTGTGGATGCTTCTGAAGGAACACATTCAAATGCTCCATTTGTGCTCCTTAACCTAGATCAAGCCAAGTGCATGTTTGCAATCAATGTGGACATCAGGAAGTGCTCCGAGACCTCCTTCTGGTAACTGCTTTTACACGGCACTGACTGAAGTGCTACCATTAAAAAAGACATCTGGAGTTATGGTCAAAACCAGGAAAAGACTGAGGCTACTGATCAGTAACATGAGCCTTTGGAGACACATAACCCACACTTACTTTTGCTTCCTAACTGCATGCCCAGCCTTTCTATTCACAGTGTCTCTCTTTGGGCTGGGGGTGGTCAGAGAAACTAAGGCGATGGAGATGGATCTCTGATCACCACCACCCTGCGTGGTGTGAACTCGCTGTACAGACACTGCTAGAGTAAAAGTGTCTGTGGTGTTAACAGCTATAGGCTCAGAGCCACGTTTAAATAAAATTGCTGTGTATCTCAAAGAATGAAGGCTCCTGCAAAGCAACTTCTTATTCCTTTGCCTTCAGCAAGAGTCCCACCATGGTGCTAGGATAAAAATTCCTCAGGTTTTCAGTCAACTGGGAAGTGGCTGGTTCTGTAAGAACGACATCTCCTGATGCTAAACTAGCATTTTTGTAACCTCAACTTGGAAACAGTGACTGGAAGGACTTTTCTACTTCCTGATATCTCATTTTTCCCATGCATGATTTTTGGTGGCAGGTTTAGTCTTTATTTTGCAGTTGACTGAAGAAAAAAGAAAAAGCCACTCACAGCTTTGCCTTACGACTGCAGGCTCTTGTTCTTGTGGGCTGGGCTGGCATCACAGCGGAGGCACAAGTGATCCAGGCTACCTCTGTAGTACACCAAGGACAGCTTCTTGACAGAAGTGCTGCACAAGCTGAGTGGAGCTCTGCTAGACATGCTGCTAACACATGAGGAAGGGCTGGCTGGGAACACTGACACTGGTGGCAGCCTTGGCAGCAGTGACTGAGAGAAAGCAAAGCTGAAGGTTCTGAGGGAAGTGAGGGAGTTGAATCGTGACCCTGGGATTTAGGGGAGCAAACTTTGTCTCCTGCAGACATTTTGTTGGCAGAATCCCACAGAAGACTGCTCTAAAGGACCCAAGGGAGCCAGCTGAAGCTCAAGAACAGTCCATTCCAACATGCAGGAAGTTGAGCAGACGTGGGAGAAGGTCAGCATGGCTGAATGGGGAACTCCTGACTGACATCAAATCCAAAAGGCAAGTATACAGACAGTGGAAGCAGGGGTGGGCTACACTGGAGGAGTACAGAAATGCTGCCTAGGCATGCTGGAGCAGAACTAGGAAAGCCAAAGCTCAGCTGGAGCTGGAATTAGTGAGGGATGTGAAGGACACTCTGTACCTTGACGTGGAAGGAAGGCTAAGTAAAATGTGTGCCAAGTGACAAAGGACATGGAAACAACTGAGGTACCACTTGGTGCTGCCTTTGCTTCAGCCTTTAACTGGAAAGGTCTGTGCTCAGATCCTTGGATAGAGGCTAGGGACTGAGGTGCTAGCCGCATAAGAGGAAGCCTGAGCTAAGGATTACTTACCTTGGATCCACGCCAATCTGTGGGGAAAGCTGGGCTTGATTCAAGGCTGCAGGCTGCTATCACTGCAAGGCTGCAATCACCCTTGAAAGATCACAGGGAACAGGGTTTCTAAGGACTGGGAAAAGGCAAAGGCAATGCCCATTTTCAAGACAGACCCAAGGACCTACAGGCTGCTCAACCCACCCTCAATCCCAGGCACATTATGGAACAAACTCACCTAGAAGGCATGTCCAAACAACTTGGATTTAACAAGAGGAAGCTATGTCTGACCAACCTGCTAGCCCCCTGTGATGAAATGACTGGCTCCAGGTACTGATCAGAGAGCATTGAGTGGTGTTCGCTTTGACCTTAGCAAGGCTTTGGCACCATCTGCTTTTGTATTCTTACAGTAAATTGGAGAGATATGGATCCACGGCATGGACTGTGAGGTGGGTGGAAAATCAGCTCCACAGCAGGGCCTGGAGGGCTGAGGTGAGCTCTTTGAAGTCCAGGTGGTTGGTTGTTACCAGTAACATGCCTCAGGGGTTAATACTGGGCCAGATAACGCTGAAGGGTTTCACTGCCATCCTGGATGCTGGGATGGATTGCTAACTCATGGGTAACAACAAATAGGGGGTAGGGAGGTGATTGATACAGTAGGGACAGGGCTGTCCTTCAGGGAGCTCAACAGGCTGGAAAATGGGGCTGACAGGAACCTCACTGTGCTCATCAGAGGCAAATGCAGTGTCCTACACCCGGGTGGGA